>CM031239.1:1036864506-1036993211 GCA_018340775.1 Taxus wallichiana var. yunnanensis | reverse complement strand
TTAGATATCCACTTCTTAGGACCCTAGTTGACCATTTTACACATTTCACCTTTCATGATTAAGTAAAATAAGAATAAAATAACACTCTACTTTCCTTTTCTTGCTAATTATTAATTAACACATTTATTCATTAATAATTTTACAATTCATTTTTTTGTGTGTTTTTGTTATTATGGTTCTCACTAGAAAACAAGCACATAACTAACTGTTTGAAAATATGTCTACCTCACTCCTTGTATTTCAACTTCAAGCCCCACTTCGCACTACACCACTTCCAAGGTAACAATTTCTTCACCGATGCAACCACAAGCATTGCTTTAACATAATAATATATCCATTATATTTTATGACACAAAACATGGAATGAAATAGGGTCTGGCTATAATAATTAAACGAGACAACAATCCTTTCACTGTCCACAATAGTACCATGGTCAAATTCTGTACACACTAGAATCAAAACATTTGTTTTCTCCCAATGCATATGAACTCCACTTTTACAATGGGGGTGATCTTGTTTTCAAAGAAATTTTAGACTCAAATCCTACTGCTCTTAATACATACCTGGTAATGAGAAATTTTCAAATGCAACCATTCATACCATAATATGTTGCACACACTCACAATCATTTATCCACCATTGCACGACTCATTGATCAGAACCAATAACTTTTTCTCCAATAGTTGTTCCTCGATTCTTATGGTCATTTTGAAACACCACACATTAGTCAATCCTTGAACATTAATAACTCTACTAATCCCTTTGACACATTGGGAGAGATTTCTTTTTAAAGTCAACTTGAAACATCCGATGTCTTACCAACATCTATCTATGATCTCCATATGATCTTTTCACAAAACATGTCCACTCAACAATTCATGTCTTCACCATGTCCTTCTACATGATCCACACCTCCCCTCAACAGTACTATTGCTTCAATAATGGCTCTTTCAGTCTCCTCTCAGATTGTGACTTCATCATTGAGTTTTGTTCTTCTTTCTATTCTTGTTTCATCCTAATAGACTATGTTTATCATCCAAAACATTACCATGTCTATTCCTTTAACGACACCAAAGATCAACTCTAGTGTCATCGCTAGTACACATAACATTTCACAATACATGCCACAACCCTATAAACCATTTTATATATGCCACATCCCACACCTCTACGAGGTATTCCACAATACAATATGTTGGTACCAAAACTTAATCTCCTTCAAAGGCCAAGTAGCATCATGGATTCAACATGATATTATGAGGAAGATAGATGATTATATGTGTCGTTTTGCAGTCGGGGAAGCAATCTATCTGATCTTTTAGCACTCAGTCTTTGAAAAGGAGTGGGTAGCACCTTAAAAGGATGTGATCTGATCCTAACTATTTTAGGTTGTACCTTTCAACCAAGGTAAGAGAACCTATTTCGTAACCTCTGTTATTTAAAGAACATTAGTAAGTCCTTTTTTTGCATTTATTTTATAGAGAAGACGTTTAGAAAATATGATCAACACACCAAATATGACTCTCAGGAGTTGTCACTCCCATATTGTGGATATATTTTCACAAGAAGGCAAAGGTTACTAAAGACATTTGGGACCCTGATTGTTTCTACATGTTTTGGTGATGAGGATTAGGAATTCATATACACACATGACAAACAGGGGTAATACGGGTAGGATTAGTTGTTTTTGGATAAAATTTTTGTGGGAGGTGGGCCAGAATGAACTTGACTCACCAGATCCTTGAGGAATCTTACATCATGGAAGTTTAAACCGACAAAAGAATGCTACAAGATAGCTAAAATTATTTCTTTAACCAAAATATTTGCTTCAATGGAGGCCCAAATCAACACGTTTCACACAACCTACGGGATTCTAACAAGAAGGCTCAAGTAATAAAACCCAACAAAGCATCAAGATCTAAACCAAATCATGCTTAAAGTACACCCAAAGGCTTATAACAAATCTCTGTCAAACAGATGAAAGAAAAGTGATTTTAAATCATTTATTCCAATCCTAGATGAAGGCTCTACCGAGAAATGAAATTACAAATGCCAATAAACTATCACAAGAATTGAGACCTATGTGATTGGAACAGATTTTAATACAAGATTGCAATAGAAACAAGGAAAAACTATTTGCATACATTCAGAGATAAATAAAACACATTTTTCTCAAGTCAACACAAAATAACTCGAATTTGATTAAATCTATTAATAGGGGAAAGTTTCTAGAATAGTCTCAGATCTCATCAATGGCTGTACACTTGCAACCACCTTGACATGATAAAACTTAATACAAAAGAGATAACCAGGTTTCTCAGTCAGATTATCAAAAGTTAGGCTTTGTCAAATTTTCCTCTTGGGAATTTTCTTCGACCTATAACACTCCAACCTCCAACCCTTTACACGAAAAAATTTGTGCCATTTATAGAATTTTACAACAGAGTCCCTTTTCCCCCAAAAATCGCGACATTGAGTGCACCAGTGCTTGCCATGATCACAATTACGATTTCAGGGATCAGATCTGCAGAAGTTTCCAGACACTTGAGGGGAAAATCTTATCAAATATATCCTACATTCAAATCCTTCCTTTGGTAGATTACTATTTCTTCAATTTCGTTAACCAATTCCGCCCCTAATCATCAAATCTTGCTCCTTGCATGCTCGGGAGAAGAAAAATTGAAAATCGATCGATCTCGACAGTCAGACGATTTTAATGATGAAAGACGTCCTCCAGATCTCCCCACCAAACTCATTTATCAATGTTAACTCCCCTCTCTGCCTAGCGTGTAGAAAAAACCAAGAAATCATGAAGACTCGCACTTCCAGGCGTGTTTCAAAAAAATGGGGGGAAAATCAGATTCAGACTCTCAGCTATCGTTGATCTTACTTTGAATTTGGATCATTCATGTGGAAGATTCAAATTTAGAAAAGACTTGGGGGTTCCCCTTTACTTTTTACAGCCTTTTGAAGAAATGGAAAAATTTCACATTTTGTTCCGCATCTCCGACCTCGAGAAATGATCCTGACACATGTCCTCGAGGTGGGTCCTAAAGGAACCATGACCAAATTATGCCATTTTACCTATTTTTTTGAAAAAGGAAAAATTTCCAAGTTTTCCCCATACCTTTTCCCTTGAAAAATCTTCTGACACGTGTCCCAATGTGGGTCCCAGTGGAATAGTGCTTCCTCTTTTACTTTTAACTCTTTTTCTCAAAAGGAAAATTTTCCAACTTTCCTTCGCGGGTCCATACCTCCGGCTTTGACCTTTATTTTATCAAAGCTTGTTGGCCACTTTGATGTTTTAATTATTTGAACCTTAGGGGCAAAAATCTAAGTTACCCGGATGGTCCGCCTCCTCATTCTTTTTGACTTGCCAAACTGCCACGTGTCACAATGGTGCATCTTGAGATAGTCCCAAAAAGTTGAGATCTTGAATGAGCGCGGGCTCGCCATGTCTCTTGGCCTGAAATTTTTTTTTTGAAGGCTCGAAACTCAGTGGAAGATGCCAAGTTTCATTCTTGGGAAAGCCTCCTTTGGTCGTTGAAAAGTCCTAGAAAATTCAAAGTGAGCGGAGGCCTCCAAGTGTCCTCCTAGTGCTTCTTCAAAATGGTGCCCAAGTTTAAGACTTTGAATGAGTACAGGCTCGCCACGTGTCCCTGTTTCCACCAAACTATTTTAGCTACACAAAAATTTGTCTAAGTCTGGGCAAAGCAATGGAAATCTCCATGTGACCTCCCAACACCTTTGCTCAATGCCAAACCAAAAAGTAGATCCTCAAACGAGCGCGTTCCTCAACGTGGACACATTTTTAAATTGAGGTGATTTATAGAAATTTCAAAGTACTCAGCCGAGCCGCATCCAACCACAATGTTCCACATCCCTTATCGATGCAAGGATGTAAATTTCACCAAGAGAAATGATTGTCAAACCGTAAAATATAGAAAAATGATTATTTGAGCCCAAAAATGAAAATTTCTCCAAGGACAGATAATTTACAAATGTTACAAGGCTCAAATACATCCATCAGAGACACATCCATTCATCTTTCTTCAAGTATTTAGGGCAGAAATGAAAAAGGAGAACAAATCCCAACTGTGGAGAATGGAGAATATGGGAGAACCCGAGTATTTAGACAAACAGAGAATAAGAGACCCAAATTACTGATATTTCTAGAGGAATAGAGAAAGAAGGAGCACACCATGGACCCATACGTGATCTACAACCCAGGATAAGATTAAAAATGGCAACAAAGATTAACCAGGCACAACACGGGGAAGAAGAAAGTGACATAGGCCATAAATCGTTATATTTTCAAAGGAAAACTAGGCGAGACTACTTTGAGCACCAACACCATATTCCACAACAAACCATCCCAAAGTAGGCACCAATTTTTTTGCCTCTTCTACACCCCCAATAGACATCTACATATTCATAATCTCTCACACAAACATCATTCCCATTACAATATTAGTACACCCAAACTACAAAATGTATTGCTTCACAACAAGGTTTCCCTTCTCAACAAAATGTCCTATCACAAAACATCCCCCAACAATAACATATCCATCAACATTATGTACCTCAACAAAGCACCCTTCAATACAATATCCCATAACAAAAAATTTAACAACAAAATCACCCTTATCAACATAATTTATCCTATCATAAAAATATCTCCCAACCATACTCTCCCTACCAACAAAATATTCTACAATAATATGAAGAATACTCACCCCATCCTTATATCATCCTATTCCATACTCAAACAAAAATACTCAGGAAGACCCTATCCACGCTCTCCTAAGATGCATATCCAATTTAGAAACTGCTTTATCCTCATCTAAAAATGCACTCTCATCTGAGAAAATTTGCAATGAAAACATTTATCCTTACGTACCATACAATCCATATCTCCTGCACTGGGAGCTTCCTAGGTTTATCAAGTTCTATAACAAAGAATACCCCCAAAAAAATATTCCCACTTATCTCCATTCATGCTATCAGATATCTCACAACCAAGATTTGATGTTGAGAACATTTCCCATATCCCTCATTGGTCAAACTTTAGATTGGTATAATAGTATTTCACAACGTTCCTTATTTTCCTTTGTGCAGCTTGCCCTTCTCTTCCTAGACCATTTCTCCATAAACGTAGCTCGCAAAATCACTATTAATGATTTATATCCCATCTAGACAATTTGAAGACTAATCCGTCACTGATTTTGTCACCCGTTGGAGAGGTGTCACTAATCAGCTATCTTTTACATTTCCACAGATAGAATTGATCGATTTTTATGTCATGCCTATGCTAAACATATTTGTCTACTCTACAAATTCAAAAATTCCACACCTTCGACGAGGCCTTTATAATGGCCTATAAATTAGAATTGTGAGCTCTAAAAGATGGTTGGGTGAAGCTTCACCCCAAAAAACCAAAAATGGAGTTTCCATATAAATCAAAACCCAATCCAAATAAATACAAAACAACCACAAATGCCATCATAGTAAACTACGCCCCTAAAGAGAAGCCCATTCATGAAGCTTTTCATCAACAATGTAATTACACACCTATAATGGAAACTTATAGTATGGTTTTTGAAAAGTTACTTTCTTCCAACATTATATAACTTCCACCCATCCGACCTATTAAAATATCAATATCTAAGCCCATTTGGTACCATGATAATGATTATTGCAAATTCCACGAGTTAATTGTCATGACATAGAAAGGTGCTGCACATTCCAAAATGTCCTTTAGGACCTGATTGATAAGGGCAACCTCCACTTAGATAATCCAAATTCACCTCTAAATCATAACCTTGAAATATTTAAACAACCCTTCCTGAATCACCCCACATCTTCTGAATCACAAAAAGTCAATGTCGTCCTTACCATTAATACAATAAAAAGTTTCAAACTATTTTTTAGTTTAATTTATTTCCTAGTGAAACAAAGTCCACAGAGTTGACACCAAGGGTTAGCGAGCCTGACATTGTAACTATAGAACCTTCTCTTTCTCAAGCAGATGTATAAAATATCCCTACACTTTTATCACTTAGTGATTCAATGCCCGCATGATTAATATCTAAGCCTGTTAAACCCATAACTTTCCAACCACTACTTATCACTAAATCCATTTCCATGCCTTCACCTGATGTTATTCCCAAGTTAATGCCTATACGTATGGATAAAAATACATGTACACCTACACTTCTGTTCAAAAATATAACCATGGTACATCTTGAAACATTCTTAACTCAACTGCCCCATCCAAGCCAAGTTAGTTCCTCAACCATCAATAACAGAAACTCAAGCAATTCACAATCCAAATCCTCCAAGAAGAAGGTATGTTCACCAATTCTAATATCAATTAAGTAAGGAACCATCCATAATGAGTCAAATTTTCCATGTTTGTCATTATCTTCATGCCTATTATCCCATAATAGCACAAGATCTCCAACATTGAAAGCCCTGGGAGTGACCTTCTTGTCAAATAACTTCTTCAACCTTTCTCTGAAATTTACATGCCTCTGGTGGGATGCCCTCCTCTCTTCATCAAGCTCAACAATCTGGTTAATGTGACCATCATAAGGACCTACCTCTTGATATTCTAGCTATTGCATAAACTTATATGACTTGACAATTGCATATGAAGGGAAAGCGAGCACGAGTCCCAAATACCAACTCATATGGACTCTCTCTAGTGACCCTCTTGATAGTGATCCTATCTGCCCAAATAGAAAACTTCAACTGTTCACCCCACTTTCTCTTGTTCAACTCCAAGGTTCTTCTGATAATCTTCAACAAATTTTTGTTACTGGACTCAGCTTGTCCATTTCCTTGGAAATTGTAATTAGAGGCATATGTCCGGTTGATACCATATTCTTTGCACATTTCCACCAAAGGTTTAGCTCTAAAGATTATGGCATTGTTAACAACTATATTAAATGACACCCCAAACCTGCAGATGATATTGTTCAACAGAAAATCCATGACAATTTGGTGTGTTGCCTTCTTAGTGGGGATTACCTCTACCCATTTAGTAAAATAATCAATTGCTACAAGGATCCACTTATGGCCAGCACTTGAAGGGTCTGAAATTTCACTATTGAAATCCATCCACCATTACTTGAATGGAGCTTCAATTGATACAGGATATAAAGGAAGGGAGCCTAAAGCTTTCAATATTCCAGAGAAGAACTGACAACTCTCACATCTTCTCACCAAAAGAGTTATATCTTTGAAAATAGTTGGCCACCCATAACCAACCCTCGAATCTTGTGTGCCCTTACTCTTGCAGCAAAACTCCCCCACAAACTCCTCCATGGAGATCAGAAATTATCTTGTGGGCTTCATCTTTATTAATGCATATTAAGAGGACTCCCTCTAGGTTCTTCCAAGCTAACCCATAATCAGTGATAACATATTTATGGGAATCCAACATAAGGGCTTTTTTCTGGTTCTTACTTAAATGCTCAGGGTTGTATAAATGTCTAAGATAGAAAATTACATCCTTGTACCACTCAGAATTTATCAACCTTTCAAAAACACCTTCCCTTTCTTCTTCTACCTCATTTACCTCAATAGTTTGCAAGTTGCTCTCAGCCATAAGCTTAGCTAAGCCCAAACCTCTCACCAACTTGGTGGTTTGGATATCCATATCATATTCTTGCAACTTGTTCACCCACCTACATATTTTGCTTGAGACTTCCATCTTTGACAAAATGTCCTTCACCATGGTGTGGGGAACATAAGCAACAATCCTAGAACTCAAAATGTAAGGCCTGAAAACCTTTGTTGCTTTTACCAAGGAAAATGCTTATTTTCCCATGATAGTGTACTTTAGCTCAACCCCCTGAGGCAAGGCCTTACTTGAAAAAGGCAATGGGCCTCTCTACCCTTCATCATCCTTCTACGCAATAGGATAGAACCAATAGTGCTCTCTCGAAGCAAAGGAAAACATTTGGAAAGGCTTCTTATAGTTTGTAGCTGCCAGAACAGGTGCATGCTTTAATGCCTCTTTAATCCCATTGAAAGCTTGGATAGCAGCTTCCTCCCACTTGATGACCTGGTCCTTCTTCAACATGGAAGTGATTGGAATGGTCAACTCAACAAAGTTTGATATGAATCTTCTAATGAAGTTTATATATCTAAAGAAGGACTGAATTCCTTTCTTTGTTCTTGGGATTGGGACCTTATTGATGGCCTCTACTCTTTTGGATCAATCATCACTCCTTGTAACAAAATGTGATCAAGAAACATTTCCTTCTACACTCTAAAATGGCACTTCTTTGGATTGAGTGAGATGCCATATTCTCTACATCTTATCAACATCTTCTCCAAGTGCAGCAAGTGGTCACTTCTCTTTCTAGAAAACACAGTCACATCATCTTGATACACTACAATAAACTCATTAATATAGCCAACAAAAGAAACATCCATTGCTCTTTGAAAGGTGGATCCAACATTCATCAGACCAAAGGGCATCCTTACATACACATATGTCCCCCAAGGAGTAGTAAAGGTTATCTTGATCCTTTCTGATTCTTTTACCACAACTTGGTTATAAAAAGAGAAACCATCCAAGGTGGAAAGAAACTCAGAACCAGTCACTAACTGCAACATGTTCTCCATATTTGGTAAAGGATAATTATCCTTCATTGATGCTCTGTTTAGATTCTTGAAATCCACACACATCCTGATGTCACCATTTTTCTTTCTAATTGGTACTAGGTTTGAAACCCAAGAAGAATATCTAGTGGGCTGAATAATCCCTCCATCTCTCAGCTTCTTCAGTTCTTCTTGCATCTTGAGAGATAAGAGTGGATTGATGGGCCTTTATTTCTTCCTGAATGGCTTTGCATTATACTCAAGGGATTCTCATGTCAAACAGATCCTCTCTCGTATGCTTTTAGTTTAGAATAGGTCAAAGCCATGCAATCTTGGTATTTTTTCAACAACTAGATGTATGAATTCTTCTCCTCTTTTCTAAGATTACTACCTAACTAAATTTTCCATGGCTTCTCCTTTGTGCCAAGGTCATGCTCCTCAATATCCCTCGAGGTTGTTATGCATCTATTAACAATGCGATCAACATTATCAAAATTGGACTCAAGAGAAACCAACCCTCTAGGGATAATATTGGTCTTTAGCTGGATGATGCCCTTGCCAAAAAAAGTCTCCTTTCCCTCTTTTGTACATACCATTGGCTCTAAATCGATGCATTGATAAAAAACTCTCCCTTGTTTTGTAGGAATCTTCTGATCTAAGTATCATCATCAAAAACCTACTAGTGTTTAATATTGTCAGGGACATAAGGTCTTGTCAATACCTCAACCTCATATTAACAATATGGGGACACTATACAATAATCAAAGCAAGATCCCAACACTGCAAGCATGTCCCAAACTACATGCTTGTATTGTTTCATTCATTGATTCTTTGTGGCATACATTTTTCTAACTTATTTTACAATTAATTCTGAGTCTCCTTTGACAATGATGTCCTTGACACCATATTTCCAAGTAATTCTTAAACCTAACAACAATGCCTCATACTCAAAAATGTTGTTAGTGCACTTAATGTTGAGTTTGAAGGAAAAGACCAACTTTTCCTATCCTAGAGAAAGTAAAACAACACCAGCACCATTTCCAAACTTGGAGGAAGCTCCATCAAACAATAGAGTCCAAGGAGATCCTTCTTGCCCAAGACACTTGCATTCTTCAATCTTGTGATCCTTTCCATCAGCAAATCCCACAAAGTTGTCAGCATCAACATTTGTGTGAAATACTTCATAGGATGCATTGTTGGGATCCTCAATAAGATGCAACATTTTCTTTTCCCCATACAACTTGACAAGGTTGACCTCAATTGGGATGGTGGCATAGGAAATATCCATTTGGACACTCCCACCACCACTAGCTACCCATTTTCTTGACAATAGTATACCCCATTTGGCTGGGCAGTCAACAATGACAACATCAAGTTTTAAATTTTTACTTGGGTAAGCTGCAAGTTGCACCACAAAACCCTTCACACATCCCACTACTAGCACTTTTTGGATTCCATGGCAGTGCACTTCCCATATGTTGTTTTCACTTTAATATTCAGCTCATTCATGACTTCCAGAGGCATGACATTACATGATGCCCCGAGTCAAGCATGCGGTGTGCGTGCAATCATCTGTCCTTAATGATAAAAGTGGTGAAGAATGGATCCACATTTAGCTGAGAGTCCACCAAGGATGTTCCCAAATAGACCTCAGGTGGTTCTCCTAGTTCCTCTAATGCTGGTGGTGTTTCTAACTCCTCAACAATTGGGGCGAGTCTTCACAATATTTACATTTCTGCCTAAGGCAGTCTTCTCTTCTTTCAATCCCAAGTATTCAAATGCTATCTTTTTGTGCTCAGGAATCCTAAGCAACTCAACAATTGGGATAGAGACTTTGATTTGACTTAAAACTTGGGCTATGTCATATGGGACATTCCTTGGCAAGGCAGTATTGGAAGGAAAGCCAACACACTCATTAGGTGGTACAAGATTCTTGACAACTTGGGCATGAGGAGGGATATGATTTTTGTTTGGAACTGCAGGGATTTTTGCAAATGGATCCTTCTTAAGATCCTCCTTAGGAATGTTAGAAAGTAAGGGAGATTTTGGCTTGGCTTGAGGCCCCGTCCCTTTGACAACCTTACTTTTTGTGTTGTATTACTTCTCTTAAGCTAGAACAACATTCATCAAGAATCGCATGTCTTCCTCGATGGAATTCCTCCATCATACTTCTTTATCATTTAAGCCCTTAAATATTCAAAATAATTATTGGGTAGTGTTATCCAAAATTCACCCCCCAGGGTAATTTTGATAACATGCATCAGAATATTCAAGTCCCAGGCACATTGATTGATTCAGAGCAAACATCATGTTTCTGAGGTTCCCTCAAATATTTTCTGACTCTCCAGTCCAGGTTGAAAAGAGCAAGCTTTGAGAAAACGCGGAAAATAGTTACTAAGGCAAAGTAGGTTGATCCGAGAAAAATCGTGAAAATTGGCTAAGTCCTAGTCCTAGAAGCATTTGGGACATCTGGGACAAAAAGGCGCGAATCGGCCGAAAAGCCTCAGGCGGCCCAAATTGCATTTGGGACAATCGTGGCCAGCGTACGCGGCGGCGCGAAAATCGATCCGGCCGAAAGAGGAAGAAAATTAGGCATTGCTCGGGACGTTTGGGACAAAGGACCCGAACCGGCCGAGATCGGTCCGAAATGAGCACGGGCGTCAAAAAGCGAATGGGACATCGGGCCGCAAAATGGGCGCGCGAAAAGGCCGAACCGGGTGAAAAAGGTCAAAAGAAAATGGGAGGCAATACGCGGCGGGACAAGCGGGACAAAAAGACGCGAACCGAAAAGGCGCGGTTCGGCGCGAAATCAAATGGGCGTCCGGGGACAAAGGAGCACTAAGCATTTGGGACATCCACAAAGGGACGAAAAGACGCGACAAAGGGCGCGAAAGAGCCGGCAGGGCCGAGAACCAACCGAGATCACGCCACGTGTCTCAAGGAGAAAAGTCAAAAGTCAAAGGGCAAGTTTTAAAGGGTCGTGCACGAACCAATGAAATGGCGCCACATGTCCAAGTTTAAGGGCCCACAAGAAAATTTCAAAAGGAAAGCCCGCGGAAGGTGGAGGAGAGAGAATTGCTCGTCCAATTAGCACGTGCCACGTGTCATCCAGTGGCGAGAGCGGGAAAGATTTCAAAACACGTTTTCGCTGCTATTTTGTGCCCTAAATCTTCAGATCACCATAACTTTTGATCCAGAGCTCGGATTTGCACGTTCTTTATATCAACGGAAAGCTGGTGAAATTATCTACACGATTCCGGGGTCAATCTTGCGTTTTGGAGCAGTCTGGAGGGAGAAAATTGAGATATGGCTCTGACACATGTTCATGACCAGAAATGACATTCCAAATGACAGATTTAATGCAGAATGGGTCGCATTCTCCTGTAATCCGGTCAAAGTGACAGGGTATGCGTTTGTAAGGTCCCCCATACCGTTTTAATGCACCTACAGTCAAGAAGAATGGGCTCCCATGCCTTTGTACGTTTTCTGTCTCCTGGGTTCGACCCATGCAATGTAAAAGCCAGATTTGGCTCATTTGAAGAAGTTGTTCATTCTTTCTGCTCTGCCCTCCCTTCTTTTCTTCTCTAGGGTTGAAAATGGAGTTCGAGCCTCCTCCCTGCTCTGTAATGGCGTTTTTTGCCTTTTACTAATGGAATGATGTTCTGTGCAAACTTCTGAAGCAACAAAACGTGTTTTGTGATGCATCTGTCCATCCTTTCTCGTTTTTGCTTGTTTTCTTCTTGCCTCTCTTCATTGCAGGTATCTGTGCATGTTTGAACGTTCACTGCAGATCTGGAGCTGTGTTCATGGAGTTTTGGGACACTTTCTGTGTGAAATCTATCCTTGGGCCTGTGATGCATCTGTCCATCCTTCCCATTGCTCACCTCTCTTTGTCCCATGGCAGTTTTGATAGATGTTCAACATTCTCCTTCTCTGGTGTATCACCGTTTTAGTGTAGGCTTTTGCTGTTTTTCCCTTCTCTCTCTCTCTCTGTCTCCTTGGCATGGTTAGATTAGGATTAGATTAGCTTGCCTGCACTGGAATAGCTTGTGGCAGGTAGTTTAGGAGCAGGAACCAGCCTTCTCTGGAGATTCCTCTCTCGGTTTCACAAGTCCCACGCTTGGAGAGAGGTTTCCATGTTGTGCAATCACACTGGATGCCTAAACATCAACCTAGAAGCCTGATGTGCGTCCAGGGGTGCTGTGATTTTGCACTAACTTGGTTTCGCACGCCGTGGGACCTTAGAGGTCTTTCACTTCATCTTTTGCAGGTTGATGTGTTCCTGTGAAGATTTCAGCCTTTGGAGGCACTTACAAACACATCTGGCGACTCCATCTGGTCAACAACCCATCTCTGAAGTTGCAGACCTTCCTTTCCATTCGTTTCCATCCATTTTCATCCATTCTTCCTTCCATCTCTTCCATCATTCTTTCGTTCTATGAAGTTGTGCAATCATGACTTCATTTCCATCATGGAACTCACATTTCCAACAGCAGTATATCACACCTCCAACACATTTTACAAATCCTCCAAATCAGCATTTTGAGCAGATTCAAGATCAGTATGCATACCCATATGAGCAGCAGTGCCAAAGTCAGTTTGGCTATGGAGCTTTCCAAGAGCAAGAGTATGCATACAATGAAGACCATCAGATCCAAGATGCTGGTCTGTTGGAGAAAATTCAAAAGATGGAGGTGGGGATGGTGCAGTGCAGAGCAACAGCTCAAATGAGAGCTTTCAGAATTGGTTGCAGGACTCCTTGTCCATGGGGAGGCCTTTTTCCAAGACACTTCAGCCCTCAGGAGAAGCTGGACTTCATGATAAAGATGCTGCCCCAACTTGCACAATGGATAGCAGGAATAGAGGCCTATGCACTTGTTGTTGAACAACCTTGTCAATGGGTAGGTTCTACACCATCATCTGGTCTTTCTCTTTCTCAAGTTGCACCATCTCATTTAAACTCTCCATCTGCTGTCCCAAATGTTGAATCCATTTCTCCACCCCCCAGTCTTCCACCTCATCTCGATTCTTCTTTCCTTTTCCCTTCCAAACAGTCATCCCCTCCACAAGAGCTAACAGAAATACCCCCTCCTCCAAAGAAACAAGAGGTTTCACTGCCTCCACCACCACAAAAAATTGTCAAATCGGTTGAGTTTCAACCTATCCCTCCTCTTGCATTCCCAATTCCATGTGGGAAAGAAGAAATTGAAAAAATCAGTCATCAAGGACAACAAGAGGAAGAGCCAAAAAGAAAAGAAATGAGATGACTTGAAGGTTTGGGCTACCAAATTTGGGATGACAAAGATCCCTTGATGGTTAAGCCTACAGAAGAGGCTAAGGTTGAACAAATGGTGGTGAGGACTGATTTTGTTGGAGAAGAAGATCTTGCAGTCCCAACTTGTCCTCTAGAGCAACAAATTGAAGAGTTTGACTTGACAAACTTCATGCTGGAGGAGGAGTTCAATCAAGAGCAAGATTGTCTTCAAACATTGGAGGAAGGAGAAGCTGCTCCAAATCCAAAAGAAGAGGAGCACATTCTAGCTGTGGAGGAGAAAAGTGCAGATCCAAGGGCTTTGAGCACAAAGCAGGCTACAGGAGAACCTTCAGTTCTTCTTTCTACTTCACCTCTCTCAAGTTCTAGTAATGAAGAGGAGTTTGATCTCTCAAACTCAATATTGGAGAGTGAAGCAAACCATGGTGGTCAGGTTGCACATCAAGAGGACACCACGGAGGAAGTTGAATACGAGCAGCAGCACAACAATGAGGCAGTTTACCTGTCAGATTTGGAGGACTGTTTTGATGGAGAAGAGCCGGTTGAGCTTTCACCTTTCTCTCTTTCATCATCCACATTCCAAACACCAAAGCCTGCTGTCATGGAGGACAGCATTCATTTGCAGCAGCCTGCATCTTATAGCAGCCCTTTGGAATCAAGATTGGAAGATTCTAATCTTCCCTGTTCTTCATTGGAGGAAGAGAAAGGACAGAAGGATTCCACCATTTCTTCCACACCATCCATTCAAGGTCTACAAGAAGACTCCATTCTTGGAGTTGAAAATCACAGCAATGGGCATATCAAACGGATCAGACCTTGCCCAATCAGGTATTTGGCTTCATTGGAGCCAAAGGAGAAGCCACAACCAGTCATGCTTGCTTCTGAGCATGAGGATGAGCTACAAAGTACCAAGGATCAGCTGCCATACCTCTCCAATCCAAATGCAGAGCAACTAAAAGAGGTATTGGATTTTTCAGTTGATACCTTGATGATTTGGATAGAAGACCGACTTCTTGTTGATTTTCCATCCATCCAAACAGCCATGATCGTGCAAATCAATTGCATGGCTGCCCATTTTGAAGAAAGGAAGCTATTTTGCACAACCGATTGCAGGTTTGTTTAGCTTGCCTTTGTTTCGATTAGAGTAGAGTAGGTAGGTTTGCTTTTGAGGAAGAAGTGCTTGTGCACACTCTGCATGTTCCATTTGGAACATGTATGATTTTCAATTTTGTACATAGTTTTTGGTGTTGCTGGTTTTGCTCTTGCACAGTTCATTTCAGTGGTTTTGGTGAGAACAGCTCCATGTCCGGTGAGTTTCCAAGTGGCTCAGAGGGGAGATTTTCAAAGTTCAGATCAGTTTTCAGGCTTGCTTATGACTCCATGCCCAATGGATTGCTTCAGGCAACTGGTCTTTTCATCTAGCAGGCAGATGACCCCGCTGAGTCGCCAAATTGTTATCCAAAATTCACCCCCCAGGGTAATTTTGATAACATGCATCAGAATATTCAAGTCCCAGGCACATTGATTGATTCAGAGCAAACATCATGTTTCTGAGGTTCCCTCAAATATTTTCTGACTCTCCAGTCCAGGTTGAAAAGAGCAAGCTCTGAGAAAACGCGGAAAATAGTTGCAGAAGGCAAGTAGGTTGATCCAGAAAAAATCGTGAAAATTGGCTAAGTCCTAGTCCTAGAAGCATTTGGGACATCTGGGACAAAAAGGCGCGAATCGGCCGAAAAGCCTCCGAAAAGCGCCAACCGGCGAGCCCAGGGCGGCCCAAATTGCATTTGGGACATCGGCGAAATGCAGGGCAAAGTAATGGGCGAAAAAGCGATCCAGGCCTAGAGGGTAAAGAGGAAGAAAAATTTACATTGCTCGGGACGTTTGGGACAAGGATCGCAAAGAACCGCCGGATCGGCCGAAATGAGCACGGGGACGTCTGCGGGAAAAAGGCGAAAAAGCGAAATGGGCTCAAAAGAAAACGGGACAAATGGGACATCAGCGGGGCGAAAAGGCGAGTTCGGCCGAGAGAAATCGACTAGCGCTTGGGTTAAACCGAAAAGGCGAAAAAGGTCAAAACAGTCCGGAGGCAACTGGGACAAGCGGGACAAATGGACGCGAACCGGCCGGTTCGCGCGAAATCAGCACAAGGAGCACTAAGCATTTGGGACATCCGGGATGAAAAGACGCGAAGGGCGCGAAAGAGCCGGCAGGGCCGAGAACCAACCAGATCACGCCACGTGTCTCAAGGAGAAAAGTCAAAAGTCAAAGGGCAAGTTTTAAAGGGTCAGCGCGAACCAATGAAATGGCGCCACATGTCCAAGTTTAAGGGGCCCACAAGCAAATTTCAAAAGGAAAGCCCACGGAAGGTGGAGGAGAGAGAATTGCTCGTCCAATTAGCACGTGCCACGTGTCATCCAGGTGGCAGAGCGCGGGAAAGATTTCAAAACACGTTTTCACTGTTTTGTGCCCTAAATCTTCAGATCGCCATAACTTTCGATCCAGAGCTCGGATTTGCACGTTCTTTATATCAACGGAAAGCTGGTGAAATTCTCTACACGATTCGGGTCAATCTTGCGTTTTGGAGCAGTCTGGAGGGAGAAAATCGAGATACGGCTCTGACGCATGTTCATGACCAGAAATGACATTCCAGCGACCAGATTTAATGCAGAATGGGTCGCATTCTCCTGTAATCCGGTCAAAGTGACAGGGTATGCGTTTGTAAGGTCCCCATACCATTTTAATGCACCTGCAGTCAAGAAGAATGGGCTCCCATGCCTTTGTACGTTTTCTGTCTCCTGGGTTCGACCCATGCAATGTAAAAGCCAGATTTGGCTCATTTTAAGAAGTTGTTCATTCTTTCTGCTCTGCCCTCCCTTCTTTTCTTCTCTAGGGTTGAAAATGGAGTTCGAGCCTCCTCCCCGCTCTGTAATGGTGTTTTTGCCTTTTACTAATGGAATGATGTTCTCGGAACTTCTCAAGCAACAAAACGTGTTTTTGTGATGCATCCGTCCATCCTTTCTCGTTTTTGCTTGTTTTCTTCTTGCCTCTCTTCATTGCAGTATCTCGTGCATGTTTGAACGTTCACCGCAGATCCACGGAGGTGTGTTCATGGAGTTTTGGGACACTTTACGTGTGAAATCTATCCTTGGGCCTCGTGATGCATCTCGTCCATCCTTCCCATTGCTCACCTCTCTTTGTCCCATGGCAGTTTTGATAGATGTTCAACATTCTCCTTTCTCTACGGTGTATCACCGTTTTAGTGTAGGCTTTTGCTGTTTTTCCCTTCTCTCTCTCTCTCTCTCGTCTCCTTGGCATGGTTAGATTAGGATTAGATTAGCTTGCCTGCACTGGAATAGCTTGTGGCAGGTAGTTTAGGAGCAGGAACCAACCTTCTCTGGAGATTCCTCTCTCGGTTTCACAAGTCCCACGCTTGGAGAGAGGTTTCCATGTTGTGCAATCACACTGGATGCCTGAACATCAACCTAGAAGCCTAATGTGCATCCAGTAGTTGTGATTTTGCACTAACAGTAGTTCAAAATATTGTGCAATATCTATTTCGAAGCATGAGAGGGAGAAAGAATGGGTACCCTATGAATGTAGTCCTAAAAAGTGACAAAGCAGTTTGGGCACTTATCACCTCAGTTGAAGTTGCCCCTTGCGTAAGCTTGTGGAGCAACCCGTCATGCAGACATCATCATCATTATCATTATCAGCCTCTTCTTCTTCTTCTTGCTGATATTATTCACAAGGAGCATGAGGCATGAAACATTTGTCACACTAATCAATGACATCTATCTATTCTCGCCATAACAACTCTTACAAACACAGGATCGTGCACCATTATGTTTTCCCTACCTTGGGGTAGTCATTTCCAAATCCAATAGGTCCCTTTCCTCTGTCATCAAGTCTTTGGTGGTTTGTAAACCTATCTTGGTTTTTTTTCTTTTGTTGACCTTGTGAGATCTGCCCAATTCCCTTCTCATCCTGGGCTAGTTTGTAGGAAATTTCTTTGACAGCCCCTGCCAAAGTCTTCACAACTTCTTCCAAATTAGCAGCCTTGCTTATCTGAGGTTTTTCTGGGTTAATTAGCTTTACACCCTCCCTTTTGGAGGATTTCCAATTACCTTGATGTTATTCTCTATTTGTAGAGCCATGGTGAAGGCCTGCCTCAAATTTGTGGGGTTCTTATCCCTTAAGTAATATGCAACCTTTTTATCAAATGCATCACAATATTTGATCAAACATGACTCATCACATGGCCTTATCCTAACAGGTAATCTCCTCAAGGTCTTATTAAACCTTGTGTTGAAATCATGCACTGACTCATTAGGATTCTTTTTGATGTTTTCAAATTTTGTGAAAAGAAACCTAGGACCCGGTTATGTTACCATACCGCAATCTAAATGTATTTCTCATCTCAGTCAAAGAATGAATAGAGTTGTCTAGAAATGCTTTAAACCAGTCCCTAGCATCTTATTCCAAGGTATGGATAAACAACTTGATATATACATCTTCATGTTCAATCTCAAAATCTTCCATCATATTGATAAAAAGCTTTAGATCGATCACTAGTTATAGCATTGTTTCCTCGAAAATTTGTCATTTTGTTCTTTAAATCTTGAGGTACTATATTTTGATAACAAGCCATTCCAACAAAATTTATAGGTCCAAAGGTGTTTACAACAAAAGGGAGTTTGGGTGGGGGATGGGCCATGTTGATTCGAGTAGGTGTCCCTAGAGGGGTGAAAAATTGATAAGGGGTAGAGGGTCCTTTGAACACAGGAGTATGATTTTAAAAATAGATAGCCTCTAAAGGCCTTGTTTCTTGGAAATCCATATTAACCTCATAAAAGAAAGGTGCAAAATGTGAAGCAAACCTTTCAAAATCAAATGAAGGCCCTTCTCCAGCTAGAGAGTTCAATTCCAAAAAGAGGCTACTCGATTCAGAATCACTTGAATAATAGTCATTAATGATAGGCCGATCACTTTCATCAATGGAGATCCCTCTTCTTATCTGTTGTTCTCCCACAACTCTCCAAGCTTTTCTTCCTTTTGATTTTACTTTTCCTAGCTCTGGAAACAATGTCCTAGCAGGATCCCTAGCAAAGAAATATCTTCTTCCTTCTAGCTTTGGAAAGTTTGGTAATAGAACTCACTTGATAGAGATTAAGACACTGGTATTCATTAAAATCATATCAACAGGGAGTCACCACTAAGGATTTCCACCTTAGTTGTGAAAATGCACTAAATATGATCTGTCAAATGTTTGTCAATGCTAGAAACTAGAAATGGAAAGATTCTAACCTTACTTTACCCAGATTTATCAAATGAAAGATAATGCACTAGGTGTGAACACTAAAAGAATTGCACACATCACTTGGAGCATATAACAAGTGTTTTACTAGGGCTTGAATGTGAGCTGTAACCACAAGTTCCCTGACAACGGTGCCAAAAGCGTGTTGATGAGCCAAATAGATATGAACTGGAAGTGAATCAGTCAATTAGTCTCAGTGATGTAAATTATTTCCCACCAATTCTAAACAATCACCGATAGCGGCACTAGAAGAGTGTTGGTACCCAAACTTAATCTCCTTCAAAGGACAGGAAGCATCATGGATTCAGCAGGACACTCAGAGGTAGATAAATGATTATATGTGTCATTTTGCAGCCAAGGAACCAATCTATCTGATCTTTTAGAACTCATTCTTTGAAAAGGAGTGGGTAGCACCTTAAAAGGATGTGATATGATCCTAACTATTTTAGGTTGTTCCTTTCAACTAAGGTAAGAGAAGCTATTTTGTAACCTCTGTTATTTGAAGAAACTGGTAAGTCCTTCTTTTGCATAGATTTTATAGAGAATACCTTGGGAAAATATGATCAACACACCAAATCTGACTCTCACGAGTTGTCACTCCCAGATTGTGAAGATATTTTCACAACAAGGAAAAGGTTACTAAAGATAGTTAGGACCCTGATTGTTTCTGCATGTTTTGGTGATGAGGATTAGGCATTGGTATACACACATTATAAACAGGGGTAGTATGGGTAAGATTAGTTGTTTTTGAATAAATTATAGGTAGGAGGTGGGGAAGAATGAACTTGACTCGCAAGATCCTTTAGGAATATTACATCATGGAGGGATAAACCAACAAAATGCTATAGGATAGCTAAAAAATTTTCTTTAACCAAAATATGTGCTTCAATGGAGGCCTAGATCAACAGTTTTCATACAACTTACAAGATTCTAACACGAAGGATCGAGTTAGAGAACCTAACAAAGCATCAAGATCTAAAAAAAATCACACCTAAGGTACACCCAAAGGCTTACAAGAAATATCTATCAAACAGATGAAAGAAAAGTGATTTTAAATCATTTATTCCAATCCCAGATGAAGGCTCTTCCGAGAAATGAAATTGTAGATGCCACTAAACAATCACAAGGATTGAGAGTTGTGTGATTGGAACAAATTTTAATACAAAATTGCAACAATAAAAGGAAACACTATCTGCATACATTCAAAGATAAAACAAACACATTTTTCTCAAGACAACACAAAATAACTCAAATTTGATTAAATCTATCAGTAGGGGAAAGTTTCTAGAACAGTTTGAGCTCGTCAATGGTTGTACACTTAGAACCACCTTGACATGTTAAAATTTAATACAAAAAGAGATAACCAGGTTTCTCAATCAGATTCTCAAAAGACAGGCTTCGTCAAATTTTCCTTGTGGGAATTTTCTTTGACCTATAACACTCTAACCTCCAACCCTTTGCATGAAAAATTCATTCCATTTATAGAATTTTACAATAGAGTCTCTTTTCCCCCAAAAATCCTGACATTGAGTGCACCGGTGCTTGCCATGATCATGATCGCTATTTCTCGGGATCGGATCGCAAAAGTCTCTAGACACTCGAGGGGAGATCTTATCGAATATCTCCCAAATTAAAATCCTTCCTCTAGTAGATTACTCTTTCTTTAATTTGCCAACCACTTCTGCCCCTAATCTGTCAAATCTGGCTCATTGTGTGCTCGGAAGAAGAAAAATAGAAAATCTGATCGAGCTCGACATGAGACCATTTTAATGGTGAAAAAAATCCTATAGATCTCCCCACCAAACTTAGATATCAATATTAACTCCCCTTTCTACCTGACATGTAGAAAAAACCAAGAAACCATGAATATTTGCACTTCCAGGTGTGTTTCAGAAAAATGGGGGGAAAATCAGATTCTGACTCTAAGTTGTCGTTTATCTTTACTGTGAATTTGGGTCATCCATGTGGAAGATTCAAATTTAGAACAAACCCAGGGGTTCCCCTTGACTCTTTATAGCCTTTTGAAGAAATGGAAAAATTTCACATTTTTTTCTGCACCTCCGCCCTTGAGAAATGAGCCTGACATGTGTCCTGAGGTGGGTCCTAAAGGAACCATGACCAAATTCTGCCATTTCACCTCTTTTTTGAAAAAGGGAAAAATTTCCAAGTTTTCCCCACAGCTCCGCCCTTGAGAAATGCTTCTGACATGTGTCCCAATGTGGGTCCCAGTGGAACTGCGCTTCCTTTTTACTTTTAACTCTTTTCTCTCAAAAGGAAAATTTTCCAACTTTCCTCTGCAGGTCCACACCTTCGCCTTTGACTAGAGCAAGCTTTGACCTTTCCTTTATCGGGCTTGTGGGCCATTTTGATGTTTTAATCCTTTGAACCTTAGGGGTGAAAAATCCAAGTTACCCCCAATGGTCCGCCTCCCCACTTTTTTTGACTTGTCAAACTGCCACATGTCACAATGGTGCATCTTGAGATAGTCCCCAAAAGTTGAGATCTTGAATGAGGGCGGGCTTGCCATGTGTCTTGGCCGGAAAAATTTGTTTGAAGGCTCAAAGCTTAGTGGAAGACGCCAAGTGTCATGCTCTGAGGCAGCATCCTTTGGCCATTGAAAAGCCCAAGAAAAATGTAAAGTGAGCGGAGGCCTCCAAGTGTCCTCCTTGTGCTCCTTCAAAATGGTGCTCAAGTTTAAGATTTTAAACGAGCACGGGCTTACCACATGTCCTTGTTTCTGCCAAACTATTTTAGCTACACAAAAATTTGTCTATGTCTGGGAAAATAAGGGGAAATCTCCATGTGTCCTCCCGGTGCTGCTCCAAGGCTAAACCAAAATGTAGATCCTCAAACAAGCATCGTTCCTCCACGTGGGCACATTTTTAAATTGAGGTGATTTATAGAAATTTCAAAGTACTCAGCTAAGCCGCTCCAACAACAAGGTGCCACATCCCCTGTCGATGCAAGGATTTAACTTTGGTGGGAGAAATGCCCGTCAAACCGTAAAATACAGAAAAACGATCTTTTGAGCCGAAAATAAAAAAATCTCCAAGGATAGAGAATTTAGAAATGTTACAAGGCTCAAATACATCCATCAAAGACACATCCATTCATCTTTATTCAAGTATTTATGGTAAAAAAGACAAGGAAAACAAATCCCGACTATGGAGAATGGAGAATATGGAACAACCCGAGTTTTTAGATGAATAAAGAACAATAGACCCAAATTATGGATCTATCTAGAGGAACAGAGAAACAAGGAGCAAACCATGGATCCATAGGCGATCTATAACCCAGAGCAGATTAAAAATGGCAACAATGATTAACCAGGCACAACACGTGGAAGAAGAAAGGGACAGAGGCTGTAAATTGTTAGATTTTCAAAAAGGCAAACCAAAAGTGCGGGACTACTTTGAGCACCAACACCATATTCCACAACAAACCATCCCAAAGTAGGCACCAATTTTTTCGCATCTTCTACACCCCCAATAGACATATACATATTCATAATCTCTCACACAAATATCATTCCCATTACAATATTAGTACACCCAAACTACAAAATATATTACTTCACAACAAGGTTTCCCTTCTCAATAAACTGTCCTATCACAAAACATCCCCAACAACAACATATCCATCAACATTATGTACCTCAAAAAATCACCCTTCAATACAATACCCAACAACAAAACATTTAACAACAAAATCACCCTTATCAACATAATTTATCTTATCATAAAAATATCTCCCAACCATACTCTCCCTACCAACAAAACATTCTACAATAATATCAAGAATACTCACCCCAGTCTTTATATCAACCTATTCCATCCTCGAACAAAAATACTCAGGAAGACCCTATCCACGCTCTCCTAAGATGCATATCCAGTTTAGAAATTGCTTTATCCTCATCTAAAAATGCACTCTCATCCGAGAAAATTCACAATGAAAACATTTATTCTTCCGTACCATATAATCCATATCTCCCTTGACCTGGGAGCTTCCTAGGTTTATCAAGTTTTATAACAAAAATACCCCCAAAAAGATTCCCGCTTATCTCCATTCATGCTATCTCGACATCTCACAACCAAGATTTGATGTTGAGAACATTTACCATATCGCTCATTGGTCCAACTTTAGATTGGTATAATAGTATTTCACAACGTTCCTTATTTTCCTTTGTGCAGCTTTCCCTTCTCTTCCTAGACCATTTCTCGTAAACGTAGCTCGTAAAATAACTATTAATGATTTATATAACATTAGACTTGATTTGAAGACTAATCCATTACTGATTTTTTCACCTATTGGAGAGGTGTCACTAATCAGTTATCTTTTACATTTCCACAGATAGAATTGATCGATTTTTTATGTCATGCCTGTGATAAACATATTTCATCTACTCTACAAATTCAAACATTCCACACCTTCGATGAGGCCTTTATAATGGCCTATAAATTGGAATTGTGAGCTCTAAAAGATGGTTGGGTGAAGCTTCACCCCAAAAAACCAAAAATGGAGTTTCTATATAAATCAACACCCAATCCAATTAAATACAAAACAACCACCAAAGCCATCATATTCAAATACGCCCCCAAAGAGAAGCCCATTCATGAAGGTTTTCATCAACAATGTATTTACACACCTATAGTGGAAACTTATAGTATGGTTTTTGAAAAGTTTCTCTCTTCCAACATTATATAACTTCCACCAAACCGACCTATTGACATATCAATATCTAAGCCCATTTGGTACCGTGATAATGTATATTGAAAATTCCATAGAGTTAATGGTCGTGACATAGAAAGGTGTCGCACATTCTAAAATGTCCTTTAGGACCTAATTGATAAGGGAAACCTCTACTTAGATAATCCAAATGCACCTCTAAATCAGAACCTTGAAATATTTAAACAACCCTTCCCGAATCACCCCACATCTTCTGAATCACAAAAAGTCAATGTCGTCCTTACCATTAATACAATAAAAAAGTTTCAAACCATTTTTAGTTTAATTTATTTCCTAGTGAAACAAAGTCCACAGAGTTGACACCAAGGGTTAGCAACCTTGATATTGTAACTATAGAACATTCTCTCTCTCAAGAAGATGTATAAACTATGCCTACACTTTTATCACTTAGTGATTCAATGCCCACATGATTAATATCTAAGCCTGTTAAACCCATATCTTTCCAACCACTACTTATAATTGAATCCATTTGCATGCCTTCACCGATGTTATTCCCAAGTCAATTCCTATACCTATGGATACAAATACATCTACACCTACACCTCTGTTCAATAATATAACCATGATACAACTTGAAACATTCTTAACTCAACCGCCCCCACCCAAGCCAAGTCAGGGGCTTAACTATCAATAACCTATAAAAATTAATAATCTAAAAAATCATGTAGACTATATAAACCACACCCGTCTTCTTTAATTAGCATCCACTTCAATGAATACATGGCTCATCCAACACTCCTAAGATTTCAAAGGGACGTAATAAACATGGCGTTGTTCAGGTATTTAAAATTCCTTATTATGATGAAACGTACTATTTTTGTCATCCCCCACATTTTTCGCCCTCTTTTTAATTTGAGGAGAATGTCTTCTTTTAGAGAACTGATTGTTATCCAAAAACCTAGGCCCACAAGGTCCCTTGAGAAAAATCATTCAAGATCCTAATCAATATCTCTCGAATGATCCTTCCTTTATCATACCATTCAATCACTCCATTGTTACATGGACACAACCCGATAATCATGTTCCTACAGTTAGTCCCTACGCTCCATCTTCTATTCCACAGTGGACAACCACATCTGATTTTTTATTTTTACCACCACATAAACCAATTACCCTTAACAACCACCACCCATGAAGGATCTTCGTGACCTTTCTATTGGTCATGTTCAGTTATTGTCCCAAAATATCTATGTTGTTTCATCCTTATCATGAAATAAATATGACATTAATATTCCCATCAATACTATTTGATATACTATAAATGTGGTGACAAAATACTCTACTTTTACTAATGAAATAGCCATGATGGAATTTTTCTTCAATCCCCATAAAATTACTCATGATCCAAACCTAATTACTTATCCATAAGTTTCGGCCGAGTGCCCCCAGATATAGATAGAGGGGCGGCCGAGTGCCCCATATATAGATAGGGGCCCTCGACCCCATATCTATATAGGGGGTCGAGTGCTCTCCCGGGTTCTCGATCTGATATAGAAAGAATCGTTGGTTTCACCGGCGAACTACGTGGGGCCCCCTCCTTGAACTATATTATCTATCCGGGGCATCTATATTCTATATCGGTGGCTCTATCGGGCCCTTGCTCCCCCCTCTCTCTCTATTCAAGAGAAAGGATAGAGAGCGCCCACCCGACTATCTGGCCCTTATCCATATACGGGGCTCAAGAACAAGGGAGAATCTATAGCCAAGGCCCTATATAGATATCGTTGGGTGGGAGTCTATATAGAGAATGGGGGCAATGAGGCTAGGGGACCCCCTCTCTCTCTATCTCTCAATCTATCTATATCTCTTTCTCTCTCTATCTATATCTATATCATATCTCTCTCTCTATCTCTCTCTATATCTCTCTCTCTATCTGAACTCTATATATGCTCGACCTGGAGTTGGGAGTTCCCTATATAGAGAACTAGACCAGTCTGAACTATCTACCCCTCCCCTATATAGATATGGGCCCGAACTATCTAATCCAGGAGGGGCACTCCAGAGTTCTGTCTGGGGGGCGGCCCAGCCCAGCCCACTATACTGGTGTGACCAGATCGATCCGCTGAGTTCGGGTTGTCCCAAACCCTACCCGCGGGTTGGGGACTATACTGGCGCCAATGTTCCTATCATTTATGTAATTATTTGTAAATATTTCTTACTTTAAATCACATTTTTGTTCATATAAAATTTCAAATCCCATTATTCCTAAAATGTATATATTAAAATCCTCGTTTTAACCTATTAGTGTGAGTCTTTTGTTGACTCCACAAACCTTGAGATTATACCTATTCCATACACGCTATCTAGGATTGTGGAAGTCACAAACATAATATTAAAAGCATTTATCTTATCCAAATTAGGATTGATGTTGGACCTTTTTTCATATTTTATTAAATTTGTTCCTATTACAATTAGATTTTCTTATGGGATTCTACACACCATCCAAAAAATTTAGAAACATCATTTGAATAATTCATCTAATTTATAAAAGAACTCATTCTTTGATGGATTGACTTCATTTCCAAGAAAATAATTTATAAGACCCAAATGTTTCATTTCAAATTTGTATTCCATTTGAGTTTGTAAAATATTTAAATTATAGACTTCTAAATATAACATAGTCAAAATATAGAAATATCATCTAAGTTAAACCTCTTGCATTGATTTTTATTTAATGTGGCACCTCTAGTATCTCTGTTGAACCCATTCTTTGAGAGGTATAACTATGTAAGGCTATTATAATAGTACATAGGTGATTTCTTTAGGCCATAAACACATTTATTCAATTTACAAAATATTTCTCCTATAATTAATCTTCATAATATGGTGGTTATTATACATACACTTCATCTTCTAAGAATCCATTTAGGAATGCTAATTTAATATCTATTTGATGGACTTTCCAACTATTTTAAGATGCTTTTACTAGCAATATTATTATTATTTCAAGCTTTGTTAAAGGGAAAAAAATCTTCATTATAGCCAATGAGATGGGTTTTTTTAAGAAATGTCTTTGAAAATAATCTACTTATGTACTTTTGAAGTATTCCCTTTATATATAGTTCTATTTCAAACCAATAAAAAATTCTTCTTCTTGAAGATTCATTAAATTCCACATAATTTATTTTAGTTCAATCAATTTAACTATCCATTACATTTATCACATTCTTGTCCTTTACTCCCTCTTTCAGATAAACAAGATCATGAGAATAAAAGGAAAAATTAGAGTATAAATAAAAATTTTCTTCACCTTTAAAATGACCATAAATGTTGTTGAATCTTCTTGTTCTCCTTCAATTGTGCCTAAGATGTGACCTTATTATTTCTAAAGTACGTTTTGAATTATTTCTCCTAGAGAATCGACTACATTTCATGATGTTTTTCCTTAAAGAAAATTAATTGGAATATGAAATGAATGTGTCACTAGAGCTAGATCTGATGGGTTTGATTAAAAACTTTTAAATAGATCATCATGACTTTTAGGTATGTTTATTATGATCCTTTTTTCGATTATTATTACTAAAATCTAATCATTTTTCTTTAATGAATTGAACATATATGTATATAATTACATGTGTACTAATGTGATTGTATAACTTGTATGCCTTTGATTATTAACTATAACTTGCATAAATATACTTTTGACCTCATTCAAGAAATGGTTTACTTATTTCTTTTTAAATATGTGTGTTTGTCACACAAACAAGAAACATTAAATGAGATGCATTGTTTTTTATTTTACTCCATGATTCTTGGGGAAGTTTGTCCTAAACAATTTTTGTTACAATTTTTTCAAGATATATACTACAAAATATACTGCTTCATTCCAATAAAAAATTGGTAAATGATTGTTCTCCAATATATTTATTCCCATTTCAATCAATTCTTACAAATTTGATACAATAGGGACACTATTACACTACCATGGGATTAAAATCTATAAAACTATCATAGAATTTTGAATTATGCTTCAAATGGCATCCACGTATTATGCTAAAATCATATATAAATGTCAAAAAATAAAAACTTCCACCTAGTGAGGGAGATTCCATGGTAGATTTATAACTAAAAAAATTACATAACACAAAAACAAGCATATCGACACAAGATAAAATTTTATTAGAGAACTTTTCAACAATGGGAAATCTACTCAAGTTTAGTAAATATTAATATCATTTTGTAGATATTTTTGCAAATCCTTTACAATAAGAGATATTTTAGTATTTAATAGATATTTTGGATGTTATTAATTATTCCAACGTCAAGTTTAAGTAGGGGTGTATGTAATCAAAATTGACTCATACAAAACCTAGGTAGAAAAGATTAGTATTTATTTTAAGGAAACAATTTATTTTTAGGAAAATCATAATTGAAAGCATGTAGTTCGATATTACAAAGAACTATTTACTAAAAATGATCGTAACATTAAATATATTTGTAAAAGAATTATAAATATATAAACAATAAATTTCTTTGAAGAAGAAGAGAATGAAGGAAAAGGAAGATGAAAAGCACTAAAATTCTTCCAATAATAACATGGAAGAATTTTAGTGCTTTTCATCTTCCTTTTCCTTCATTCTCTAGAACACATTTAAGTTTCCTCCAATCATTCTGTCCTATTGCAAATATATGTGATTTTTAATTTCCATTGTCATTATATATATGGCATTTAATACGTGTTTGATGTGACTATTTAAACTTAAGGTATATTTATGTATTTGATATTTTAAAAATATTAATAATTTGTTAACACTGTAAAAGAAATAAACTGATTAAACATATTTCATGAAATTTAAATTTTCAGTTTTTTAAAATCTATTTCTACCTATTGGAAATGCTAATAATAATATAACCCTTCACATCTCTTATAAACATTGGATATTTGAGATATTCCACAGTGCACGATGTGGTGGAGAAGATTAGTTCATAAAATGTACGAACACTTATTAGTGATGTAGAACATGAATAGGAGGGGTTGAGAGCCATGATAGACTTAGTCAGGGAGGGGCTGGGCGTCAATTATTCATGATTGCCATGACAAAGTTGGTATCTTTATTTATATCTAGAATTCACCATTCCCGAATATATAATTGTGGAAATTTATGGAAATCTACTTATAAATTATATAAATTTATTTGTAAATTTATGTTGAAGTCAGGATCGTGTTCGGGTGATCACTTTGGTTTAATTTATTCACTTATTTTACATTGTTGAATTTATATGTTCACTCCAAAATTTAAGCCGAAATACCATTAAACTATGTAATCGAGTGCCCAATTTTAACACCCATAAAGATCCTCAATCAAAAATATATTAGAATAAATAAATTTTAGAGTTTCTAAATTTTATAGTCTACCAATATGTACAAATTGTGTAAACATTCGAGTGTAATTTACAAATCTAAACATGAAATACGCATACAGTCTATCAATTTTCAATTATGGAACCAATAAAACAGAGGATATTGTTGAAGTGATCTACGTGTGTGCATTAGCGCATTGACTCACAGCTATAGGTAAACATATCGTTAAACCTTTCAATTACTCAAACCATTAAGTTGTATTCTATACTGCGAATACTAACGGGTCATCAGAAAATTATGTATTAAGTTTCCATGAGTGTCTTTCTAGCACCTATTTGATAGCGGTACTGCTAGTGTATTTATATTTGAATATATCATTACAACTTTCCAAACATCGTAATTAAAATAAGCATTGTTTTACCAACACACGTAGTGTTGATTTCACTTACGATATTCTACAACAACCGCCATCCTCCTCCTCCTGTTTCTTCTTGAGATCTTGAATAACCTTCTCCTTTCGTTTTAATTCCTCTCTAAGGGCGTTAGCTTCTTTTTCAGACAGAGATAACTGCTCTTTTAATCTTTTATCGCTTTCGCGTATTTTCTCTTCCATTTCACGAATGTTCTTCTCTAGCTGAAACCACACAGTATGCATTGATGAATCTCAAAATGGTCCATTAAATTATAGTAACGTCCAAATTTGGAATAAAAGAATTGCTGGGAAGAGACAATTTATTCAATAAATTTAGAAAGATATGATACCGGAACTTTTCCATATAAGCTGAAATCCAAAGTAACTAAAAAGACATTTCTTCTTAAAATAATATTAATTTTTTTCCTTGTTGCTTTACTGATTGATAAATATATGCGCTTAGTAAAGATATGCGTGTCAATTTAATATAAAATTTATGTTTATATTAATAACATGAAAATTGTTAAAGCTTGTTTGATCACATGTTGATGTCAACCACATAACTTATTCGTAAATATACTTGACCGATTCTATCCTTGCTTCGTTTGATATTGATATATATTGAAGAGGATCAATATCATTGCTGGGATTAGTGTAATCTCAATTAGAAGAATTAATTCTGACAAATTTAGTCTGCAAAAAGGATTTGTTAATATTTCCAATTAATTGTAAAATCATCTCTCCTATCCATGTTCATTTAATGTTTTTTATCTTGCTCATGAAGCCATCTAGTTTGAATGACTTCTATATATTTGAGGCATTTGTATCCATTTTGTTACGAAATATTCAACAGCGAAGCTTTGTAAAAATTCTAATAGAAACAATTTATTTTCATTTTTTTCCTTCTATTTTGCATCCCTAATCCTTCATCTGGTACCAAAGAGATAATTCTCAGTCTGGGCGGGCGATTTCTGACCAGCGAAAGTGTTTCTCGTGTTTTCTCTCGGGTGCAATTTTACTCTTGTAAAAATGTGTGATTTTATTTTTTAACTTAGTGTTTTTTTTTTTTTTAACCCATGGCTAAAACTAGCAGCAGTTTACTTCAGCCCCAAATCCCCATTTTTAATTTCATAAATTATGATTATTGGGCTATTCGAATGAAAACCCTTTCTGTAGTCTAGATACCTTAGAGTTTGCCAAAATAGTTTTCCAGAACCACAAGATGAAGCCGCATATAATGCTTTGTCAAAAGAAGAGAAGGACATGCTTAAAGAAAATAGAAAAAGGGATGCAAAAGCTTTACTTTTTAAACAAAAAGGTTTGGATATGTCAGTATTTTCTAGAGTAGTCACATGACCACTAGGTTCGAGTAAGCATTGGACATCTTAGAAACTTCCTATCAAGGCACCAAAGTGGTAAAAGCTGGCTAAAGCTGCAAATGTTGAGGATAGATTTTGAGAATATTCAACTGAGAGAATTTGATAGTCTTGATTCAATTTTTACCCATGTGATGGGTGTAGTAAATCATATTAGGTCCGATGGACAGACCTTACAATACTAGAAGATTATAGAAAAAATCCTTAGGAGTCTACCAGCCAAGTTTGACTCCATTGTTTTTGCTATTGAAGAGTCTAAGGATTTAACTCAACTCTATCTAGATGAGCTGATGAGATCTTTGTTATCCCATGAATAAAGATTTAACAGATCTAGGAGCTCCTTTTAGAACATTCTTTTAAGAGCCAAGTTTCAGTTACCAAAGGAAGAGGAAGATCTGCAAACAGAAGAGGAAGAGGAAGATTTCATGCAAGAGGAGGTAGATCTCCATACTCAAATGATCAAGAATGTTCCCGATCCAGCTCAAGCAATTTTTCAAGAAGAGGTTGAGGTAGAACTGCATCTCACAGTCATTATCGTAACCCGTCGCAGGAAGAAACGTATGAAAAATCTAATATAGAATGTAATTATTGTAAAAATTATGAACATTATGCCAATGAATGTCGAAAAGACAATATGTTTTAGGAAAACAAAAGTGTAAATTTTTCAAAAGAATGTAATTCTAGAAGTTCAAGTCATAATTCGATGTTTACTACTTGTCATGTCACTCAAGAGAGCACAAAAGATGTATATTTTTTTATTCAGATTGTAGTAATGACATGACATGTTCAAAAGAATTATTTTCTAGCATGGATGACTTTGTATAGTCAGAGGTAAAACTAGGAAATGACAACCAAGTTTCAGTAAATGGAAGAGGGACTATAAATATTTATATAAAACAAGGAGGAAAAAAGTTCATTCCTGATGTTTATTATGTCCCTCCAAGTTTCAGTTAGCAACGACAAAGGAAGATCTTTGAACAGAAGAGGAAGAGGAAGCTTTCATACAAGAGAAGGTAGATCTCCATACTCAAATGATCAAGAAAGTTCCATATCTAGCTCAAGCAATTTTTGAAACAAAGGTTGAGGTAGAAGTGACTCTCATAGTCATTATCATAACCCATCGCAGGAAGAAACGTATGAAAAACATAATATTAATAAAATGTAATTATTGTAAAAATTATGGACTTTATGCCAATGAATTTCGGAAAAGACTATGTTTTAACATTAAAAAGTGCAATTTTTTCAAAAGAATGTAATTCTGGAAATTCAAGTCATAATTTTATGTTTACTACTTGTCATGGTTCTCAAGAGAGCACAAAAGATGTATGATTTTGGGATTCTGATCGTAGTAATCACATGACATGTTCAAAAGAATTTATTTGTAGCATGGACGGCCTTGCCCAGTCAAAGGTAAAACTAGGAAATGAAAAAAAAAACATTTAGTAAATGGAAAAGGGACTATAAATATTCAGTCAAAACAAGGAGAAAAAAAGTTCATTCCTGATGTTTATTATGTCCCTGGGTTAAAACACAACCTAATGTGCATAGGCCAATTGATACATAAACACTACAAAGTGTATTATGAGAAAGGAGTATATACCATTTTGGATCAAAATTTAAGCAACAGGTTGATAGCCAAGGTGGAAACGACAAGAAAGAAAATGTTTGCATTGAAAGTATAAAGTGACATGACCCTATTATTAGTTCTTATTCTTTTATGGGTCACACAGATCTTGCCCAAGAAGTATTTAGGAGCGTAGGGGTCGCTAGCTCTCAAAAAATACAGAGTTGAAATTTTTTTATCAAGAAGGTTTGTCAATCCTAGCGGGCACTAGGCATTTTCCAAAGGAAGAAAATCAAAAGAAAACATCAAAGAGTTTCCTCAACCCTAGTGGGCACTAGGGTTCTTCCACTCAAATAAGAAGAAAAAAATTAAAGGAGGTGGCTTAAGCCTAGCATACACTAGGCTTCCTCCAAGCCAAGAAATTCAAAAAAATATGCAACGGTGTTCCTCGACCTTAGCGGGTGTTAAGGTTCCCCCAATTCATGATGCAAAAAAAAATTCTCAAGGAAATTTTTGAAGCCTAGCGGGTGTTGGGCATTTTTCAAAGGGTGAAAATAATTTTTTTCTAGGAGATAGTTTGAGCCTAGTGGGTGCTAGCTCTCATCCACCTATGGTTGCTAGAAAAATATTTTTAAGGAGTTTTAAGCCTAGTGGGTGCTAGCTCGAAATAACCTATGGAATGTCAAGACCTCACTGAAAGAGGATTTCCAAGCATGACATCTCCATTTCCACTCCACATCAATAAGGAAAATTAGGCTTGCCTTTGGAATTTAAGGTTTGGATATTCCAATTTTAATGGCATAAAGTTTCTCCACGAGAAGAACATGGTAAATGGAATACCATTAATTGACTTGCCTGAAACACCATGCGGAAGTTATATTTTTGCAAAGCAGCAAAGGGAAAATTTTCTAGTTGGAAAGGTATATAGAGCTCAGGAGTCCCTCGAAATCATCCACACAGACCTATGTGGACCTATGTAGACATCTTGGATAGGTGGAAACACGTACTTTCTGACCTTCTTCGATGAATTCAATAAGAAGAAATGAGAATACTTCCTAAAGCATAAATTTTATGTTGTTAAGTATTTTAAGGAATACAAATCCCTCATAGAGAGGAAAAGTTGTCATTTTATCCATGTGCTGAGATCATACCGAGGTGGTGACTATATTTCCAATGAATTTTTCTATTTTATTAAGGAAAATGGAATACACAAGCAGTTGACAACTGGGTTTACACCTTAGTAGAATGACATAGCAGAAATAAATAATATGACTCTCATGGAGATGGCCAAGAGTCTACTAAAGGGAAAACACTTTCCAAATGAGTATTGGAAAGAAGCAGTTGCATGTGCAACATACCTATCAAACATATACCCAATGAAAAGTGTAATGCAAAATATTCCTCAGGAAGCATGCAGTGGAAGAAATCACAATCTTACACATTTAAGAGTGTTAGGACGTGTTGCGTATGCACTAGTACCTAATGAATTGAGAAAGAAACGGGATGATAGAGGTGAAAACTACCTTTTTGTAGGTTACAGTGAGTAGTCAAACGCATATAAGCTATATAATCCCATCACCAAGAAGGATATTATTAGCAGAGATATTGATTTTATAGAAAATGAAGCCTACGATGGAATTGTTGATAAAGTGTCAGGTATCTTTGTAAAGTTATCTTATCAATAGTATGAAGTTTAAGAAAATGGTGCACAAGTAAATTAACCAGCACCAAAAGGGCTCATTCTGATAACCACGCCGGTCCTGCGGACAACCAGTGGTCAACAAAGTTCAATAATAACTCATCAGAATGTACCGACCAACTGGTCAACAAAGTTCAATAATAACTCATTAGAATGTACCGACAACTTGCAACCCTCAAAGTTCTCACTCAAGGGAAAATTTCAAGACACCTACTCCACAGAAAAAATGGAGACCGAGCACAAATTATCAGATTGGTGAATCCTCAGGGCATGCAGGAACTACAAGTCCACAGAAAAGTGATTCATCTAACTGTTGACCAAAACAAGTTCACACTTATTTTTGGTCAGCTGACAACATTTTCCCCTTTTGTGCTTCAACCTGAAGTTTTACATATTTTAAGCACTTAAGCCCCCTGAAAGCATTTCCAACAGATAGGAATTTTCATCCCCTTTCTAGAGATATAAATAAGGCATTCTAACTCTTCGTATTTTTCAAGTTATGGGCCAACGGGCCTTAGAGGATTTTACGCAAAAGCGGGTCGGCGGAGGCAGGGAAGAATTTTGCCAAAGAAAATTGCGGTGGTGGGGCGACAGGAGACATTTTGACATTTTTACACTTTTAGTAAAATCAAAAGTATAATTTTCGGGCCCGCGTGCCCGAGAAGGTTTACTTTTTGCAAAGTGGAAAAAGCGAGCCGGCGGGCCCGAAGATGTCTTCTTGCCCAAAAATGGGAAAATGCGGACCAATGGGCTTGAGGATGAACTTTTTTGTCAAAAGCAGGTTTGCGGGGCCGTGGAGGAAATTTTTCCCAAGTATGAATACGGGGCGACAGGTCTGTAGGGGACTTTGAAACTTTTTTTACCTTTTCCCAAATGGCACAATTTTTAAGAGCGGGCTCGCAAGCCCGCGGGGTCTCATCAGGTATTGAAATATCACATAGCCGTGGAGGGTACCACATGTCTCATCATCGCAACTCCAACGATTAAATCCAAAACAGAAACCCCAAATAGGCGCCAAGCCTCCACGTGTCCTAGGTCTGAAAAAGGGACAGAGTCGGGATTTGAAAATTTAAAATTGGGACAGAACTGGCAGAAGGAGCCACGCGTCAGCTCAACACAACTTCAAAAACCAACTATGGAAGCGGTTCCCCAAACAAGCTCCAAGCCTCCACGTGTCCCAGTCAACAAGGGGACGAGCGGGCCTAAATCGACTAAGTATAAGGATGTCAGCGGAAGCTCCACATGTCTCATCGGTGCAACATGAAGACTACATCCGAAGAGTGTGTTCCCAAATGTGTGCAGACTCTCCACGTGTCTTGGGTCAAACTGAAGGAAAATGGAAAGAGCCGGCCCAAAAAAACTAAGTATAGAGAGCCAACAGACAACGCCACATGTCTCATCAGTGGAAGGAGCCATGTGTCTCATCAGTGGAAGGAGCCAAGTGTCAGCATGATGTAACTTGAAAAGTAAAATTCGGAGCGGGTTCCCAAATGTGCATTGAGCCTCCACATTTCCAGGTTAAGACTTATGTCCTAGCTAAGAAAAAGTGACTTAGTCAAAACACAAAGAAGTAGAACAGAGCCATGGAAGGTGCCAAGTGTCTCAAAGGCACAACTCCAAAGGCATGGCCCAAAAGGAAATTCCCAAACAAGTGACATCCTGCCACGTGGTTAGAGTCCGAAGAGGTAAGGTCGGCTGTTGAAAAGTCCAAAAGCCTGAGGAGGCCTCCACGTTTCTTGACCATGCAACTTCAAAGGTAAAAATTGGGAGTAGTTTCAAAACAAGCGTGAAGCCTTCACGTGTCTCGGGTCAGACACAACATCTCCACTAAACGGGAAGGACTTAGACAAAATATAAAGGAAAATGACAAGCCCGTGGAAGCCGCCATGTGTCAGTCTGACGTAATTTCAAGAGCAAAAGGAAGGAGCCGAATCTTTAAGATTTGCGAGGCTGCCACGTGGACCTGATACAAACAAACTCTTTTAAAAATTACATGCCCATGACCCTGATTTTAGACAGCCATATCTTTCGACTGCAAACTTGGTTTTGGGCGGGAGAGGATTTTTTGGAAATATCTCGGTGCTAGCTTCTCACCTACCTCCATTAATGTTTCGTCTTGCTAATTTCAGGGGATATCAAGTCTCTAACCTGCTGCCATGATGAAGAATGGGGCTCTTTCTTATCGAGTAAAGGATAGCAACAGAGTCATGGGTCTTGTAGTAAATATAATCACTATTGCTAGGTGGATTCAATGCATTGTAGTGGTGGTTGGAATAGAGTTCAATTTTACCTCTCTCTTTCTCTCTCCTTCATCTATATATTGTAAAGGAGAGGCATTTTCAAATGGTTGGTCATTGTTTCTCTCTTACCCACCTCTCTCTTTCTTCCTTAGGGTAGAACATGGAGTATAAGCCACTCTCATGGCTTTGTAATGGCATTTCCTTGGCCCTTGCCCACTTGATGATGTACCGTGTAACTTTTGGAGAAATAAAATCTCTTTCGTGATGCATCTTTCCATCCTTGGCTCGTTTTATTGTCTCTTCTTAACTCTCATCATTGCAAGGTATATTGTGCATACTGTGATGTTTATTATAGGTTCTGGGAGTTGTGCTTAATGTGTCTTGAATTGGTGTTCCATGTGAAATCAATCTTTGGTCTATGGTGCATCTTGTCCAACCCTTCCTCCACTCACCTCTCTCCACTTCAAACAATTTGGAATCATGATCAACCACTTCTTTTTCAGGTGTATCATGGCTTAGTGTAGGCTCTCTTTCACCATATCTCTCTCTCCCTGTCTCCTTGGAAAGGTTAGATTAGCATTAGTTAGATTCTGCCTGCACTGGAGTAACATGTGGCAGGTAGATTAGGAACAAAGAACCAACCTTCTCTTGAGGTCCATCTCAGGTTTTGCAAGTCCCACATCTTGAGAGATAGTCCAATCTTGTGCATTCACACTGAGTGCCCCACTCAGATCCCAAGACATTCGGGGGTGCTATGATTTTGCACTAATAGTTTTGGCATGCCCAGTGGGAAACTGAGGTTAGGTTTCTCATCTTTCTAAGGTGTCTCATTATCAACAAACAATCTTAAGCCACTATGTAACCACACTAACAGTTTTGGCAACACCCGGTGGGATAGGTCTGAAGCAGCTTGCCACTTCATCTTAGCAAGTTGGAGTGTTCCTGTTAGGATTCAACGTTTGGAGGCACATACAAAGCACATCTAGTGACTCCATTTGGTCAAAAACCCATCTCTGAAGTTACATACCTTCTCCCATCCATTTCCACTTACTTTTATTTTCATATTTTTGATTTTCTTCCATCCCATGAAGTTGTGCAATCACGAATTCATTCCCCTCATAGAATTCACACCTACAGTAGCAATGTAGTCTACCTCCAATGTATTTCAGGACTCCTCCATATGAGCATTATGATCAGATCTAGGACCATTTTTCTTATCCATATGAGCTAGGTCAAAACTAGTTTGGCCATGAAGCTTATCAATAAGAAGGGGATGCATACAATGGTAACAACTACACGAAGGATGCTGATTTGCAAGAGGAGATTCAAAAATTAGAGGCTCACATGGTGCATTCAATGGCTACAACACAAGTGAAAGATTTCAGAATTTTCTATAGGGCTCCTTGTCCATGGACCGGCCCTATGCCAAGACATTACAACCCTAAGGAGAAGATCTACTTCATGGTTGAAATGCTCCCTCACCTTGTGCAGTGGGTTGAGGATATTGAGGTATATTAGCAAAGTGTGAGACAACGTTGTCAATGGGTAAGTTAGTCACCAGCTTCTTGTCCTTCATTTTCTCTTTCTCAAACTCTATCATTGCAACAGTGTCATGAGTCTAGCTTCCCATCTAGTGCCCCTAGTGTAGAATTCCCTTCTCCATCCCCTGGCCTTCAATCTCATCTCAATTCTTCTTCCCTTTTCCCTTCCAAATTCAAATCCCCTCTGTCTAGTTCTACCATAAATGAACAACCCCCTACCAATTCCCCTTCCCCATCCAACATCATCATGTTCGACGACTAGAGGAAAATTGAAGAATGGTGTGATTCATGCAACTCACTGGGAAGATGAAATAATAAGGGCACTTGTTCTAGGAATAAATCAGTTAGCTCCAAAGGGCACAATTCTAGAGGAGAAAAAGTTGATAGTAGAGGGAAAACCATGTGCACAAGAGCTTTGTGCACCCCTACCTACAAGCACTCCCCTTCAAAAGGAGAACCATATAGTTCCAGAGGCTCCAAGTGTAGAGTGGGTCACAGAAGAACCTTCATTTCTTCCTCCTACATTGTCCCCTTCAATCTCTAATGTTGAAGAAGAGTTTGATCTTTCAAACTTCATGTCTGAGGAAGAGGGGAACCATGGTGAGCAAGTTGCAAATCGGGAGGACGCGAGGAGGAGTTTGAGCACATGCAACAAGACAACAAGGAGGTAGAATGTCTGTCAAACTTGGAAGATTTCTTTGATAGAGAGGAGCCTGAGGAGATCACATTATTTTCTCCTCCATCACCCACCTTCTAAGATAATGAGCCTACTGCCATGAAGGAGAGCATTCAAGTACAACAGCCCGCACTTCATAGCAACCTCCAGGAGACAAGGTTGGAAGATATGAATCTTCCATGTTCCTCTAAGGAGGAGGAAGGGAAAAGGCAAGAGGATGTCATCATCCCTCTCACGCTATCCAGGAAGGTCATCAAGAAAAATCCATTCTTAGAGTTGAAGTTCAGAGAAATGGGAAACATAAAAGATCCATACCTTTCCCAATCAGGTACTTGGCTTCATTGGAGCCAAGGGAGAAGCCAAAACTATTCATGCCTATTTCAGGGCATGAGGATGAGTATCAAAGTACCAAGGATCAGCTGCAATGCCTCTTCAATCCAAATGAAGAGAAACTAAAAGGGGTAGTTTTATTGCTTCTCGTTGACACCTTGATGATTTGGGTGGAGGCACAACTTATAGTCATTTTTACACGCATACAATAAGTCATATTCAATGTCAAATCATTTACATTACTTCCCATCTTGAGGAAGGGAAGTTACTTCTCCCTGCCAGTTGCAGGATTTGTTTGAGTCCCATTTCTCTCTTGTTAGTGTAGGAGTAGGTTTAGGTTTGTTTTTAGTAGAAGAAGTGTTTGTCCACACTCTGCATGTTCCACTTGGAGCATGTATGATTTTCCAATTTTGTACATACTGTGTTGTGGTGTTTTTTGCTCATGCACAATACATTGGAAACAACGGGGTGAGTTTAGGGTTAGCTCCGGTTCTAGTGGTGTTCTAAGTGGCTCAGGGATCAGATTTTCAAAGTCCGGATCAGAATTGTGTTTACGAAATAGAATCCATGCCCAATGGATGCTCCAAGGTCACATTGATCATTTCAACTAGCATGTAGGTGATCCCCCCGAGTTGCAAATTGTTGACCAAAATAAGCTCACACTTATTTTGGGTCAACTGACACCATTTTCCCATTGTGTTCTTCAACTTGAAATTTTACATATTTTAAGCACTTAAGGCCCCCTAAAAGAATTTCCAATAGATAGGAATTTTATTCCCCTTTCAAGAGATATAAAAAAGTCCTTCTAACTCTTCGTATTTTTCAAGCTATGGGCCGACAGGCCTTAGAGGGATTTTTTGCCAAAAGTGGGTTGTGGGCCCAAGGAAGAATTTTTGCTAAAGGAAATTGTGTACCAGCGGGGTGGCGGGAGAAATTTTGACATTTTTAGACTTTTCACAAAAAACACAAGTATAATTGCGGCACTCGTGGGCTCGAGAAGGTTTACTTTTTGGAAAGTGGAAAAAGCGGGCCGACGGGCCCAAAGATGTCTTCTTTCCCAAAAATGGGAAAATGTGGACCAACGGGCCGAGGATAATTTTTACTAAAAGTGGGTCTATGGGGCTGTGGAAGAAATTTTCCCAAGTTTTAATATGGGCTAACAAGTCAGGCGGGAGAATTTGAAACTGTTTTTATATTTTTGCAAATGGTGGAATTTTCAAGAGCGGGCCCGTAATCCCGTGGGGTCTCATCGGCCATTGAAAATTCATAGAGCCACAAAGTGTGCCACGTGTCTCATCAAGCACAACTTGAACGATTGAATCCAAAATGGAAACCCCAAAAAGGTGCCAAGCCTCCACGTGTCCCAGGTCTGAAAAAGGGACAGAGTCGGTAGTTGAAAAATTAGAATGGGGGTAGAACCTGTAGAAGAAGTCACGCGTCAATTTGGCATAACTTCAAAGACCAACTCCGGAAGTGGTTCCCCAAACAAGCACCAAGCCTCCACATGTCCCATGTCTGAAAAGGGGAATGAGTGGGCCTAAATTGACTTAGTATAAGGGTATCGGCTGAAGCTCCATGTGTCTCATCGGCACAACACCAAGGGTAAGTCCAAAAAGTGGGTTCCCAAATGTGCGCAGACTCTCCACGTGTCTTGGGTCCAATTGAAGGTAAATGGATAGAGTGGGACCAAAATGACTAAGTAGAGAGATCCACCAAATAGTGCCACATGTCTCATCGTGTAAATTCAAAGGCGTGAGCCAAAGAAGAGACTCAAATGAGCGCAAGGCTTCTACATGTCCCCGGGCCCGAAAAGGGAGCAAGCTCGAATCGGCTAAGTACAAAAGGTAAGCATGAAGCCTCCACGTGCCTCATCAATGCAATTTCAAAAAGAAATCTGGAGGCAGCCCTCCAATGAGTGTAGGCTTGCCACATGTCCAGAGCTTGAAAAGGCATAATTAGTCATTGAAAAGAATAAGAAGAGGCAAGCCAACGGAAGGAGCCAAGTGTCAGCACGACACAACTTCAAAAGTAAAATTTGGAGTAGGTTCCCAAATGTGCACTCATCCTCCACGTGTCTAGGGTAAGACTTATAGCCCCACCAAGCAAAAGGGACTTAACAAAAACACAAAGAAGTAGATCAAAGCCACGGAGGGTGCCACGTGTCTCAAAGGCACAACTCTAAAGGTGTGGCCCAAAAGGAAATTCCCAAATGAGTGCCATCCCACCACGTGGTCGAGTCCCAAGAGGTAAGGTGTGCGTTAAAAATTCCAAAATCCTACAGAGGCCTCCTCGTGTCTTGACCATACAACTTTAAAGGTTAAAATGGGGGAAGTTTCCAAACAAGCGTGAATCCTCCACGTGTCTCGGGTTAGACACATTGTCTCCACCAAATGGGAAGGACTTAGGAAAAATATAAAAGAAAACAACGAGCCCTCGAAGCCGCCACATGTTAGTCGGCGTGATTTCAAGAGTGAAAAGAAGAAGCCAAATCTTAAAGATGCGTGAGGCTGCCATGTGGACCAGACTGAGAAAGACTCTTTTAAATATTGCGCGCCTACGACCTTAATCTTCAGATAGCCATATCTTTCAACTAGAAACTTTGATTTAGGCAGGAGAGGATTTTTTTGACAGATCTTGGTGTTGGCTTCTTACCAGCCTCCATTAATGTTTCGGCCCGCTAATATTGGGGGCTATCAAGTCTCTCACCTACCACCATGATGAAGAATGGGGCTCTTTCCTATCCAGTAGGGGACAATGACGGAGGCATGGGTCTTATAGTAAAGCCCATCCATGTTATAGGTGGATTAAATGCATTGTAGGGGTGGTTGGAACAAAGTTCAATTTTCCCTCTCTCTTTCTCTCTCATTCTTCTATATATTGTAAAGGAGAGGAATTTTCAAATGGATGGTCATTGTTTCTCTCTTTTCCCCTCCCTCATTCTTCCTTATGGTAGAACATGGAGTCTAAGCCTCTCTCATGGCTCTATATTGGAATTTACTTCCCCATTTCCCACTAATGATGTACCGTGTAACTTTGGAGCAATATAATTTGTTTCGTGATGCATCTTTCCATCCTTGGCTCATTTTATTGTCTCTTCTTACCTCTCATTGTTGCAGGGTATATTGTGCATACTCTGATGTTTATTGTAGGTTTTGGGAGTTGTGCTTAATTGGTATTGAAGTGGTGTTCCATGTGAAATCTATCTTTGGTCTATGGTGCATCTTGTCCACCCCTTCCTTTTCTCACCTCTCTCCACTTGAGATAGTTTGGATTCATGATCAGCCACTTCCTTTTTGGTGTATCATTGCTTATTTTAGGATCTCTTTCACCCCTCTCTCTCTCCCTATCTCCTTGGAAATATTAGATTAGGATTAGTTAGATTCTTCCTGCACTGGAGTAGCGTGTGGTGGGTAGATTAGGAAGAAGGAACCAACCTTCTCTGTAGGTCCATCTCAGGTTTTCCAAGCCCCATAGCTTGAGAGATGGTCCAATGTTCTGCAATCACATCGAATTCCCCACCGAGATCCCGGGGCATTCGGGGGTGTTGTGATTTTCACTACCGGTTTTAGCACACCGGTGGGAAACAAGGTTAGGTCTCTCATCTTTCTAAGGTGTATTATTATCAAAAAAATTTTGAAGCCACTGTGTCACCACACTAATAGTTTTGGCATGCCCGATGGGTCGGTCCGAAGCACCTTACAACTTCATCTTAGCAAGTTGGTGAATTCTTATTAGGATTCAACCTTTTGAGGCACATACAAAGCACATCTGGACACTCCATTTAGTCAACAACCCATCTCTAAAGTTGTAGACCTTCTCCCATCCATTTACACCCACTTTTCTTTCCATATCTTTCATTTTCTTCCATCCCATGAAGTTGTGCAATCATGACTTCATTACCCTCATGGAATTCACACCTACAACAACAATGCAGTCCACATCCAATGTATTTCATGACTCCTCTAAATCAGCATTATGATTAGATCCAAGACTATTATGTTTTCCCATATGAGGGGGTCAAAACTAGTTTGGCCATGAAGTTTATCAAGAACAAGAAGACACATAAAATGGTAACAACTACATCAAGGATGTTGATTTGTAAGAGGAGATTCAAAAATTGGAGGCTTACATGGTGCATTCAAGGGCTACAGCACATGTGAAAGCGTTGAGAATTGGCTATAGGGCACCTTGTCCATGGGTTGGCCCTATTCTAAGACATTACAACCCTAAGGAGTAGATCGACTTCATGCTTGAAATGTTTCCTCACCTTGCGTAGTGGGTTGAGGATATTGACGCATATGAGCAAAGTGCAAGATAGCCTTATTAATGGGTAATTCAGTCACCAGCTCCTTGTCCTTCATTTTCTCTTTCTCAAACTCTATCATCATAACGGTGTCACGAGTCTAGCTTCCCATCTATCTGCCCCTAGTGAGGAATTCCCTTCTTCGTACCCTGGCCTTCCATCTCATCTCAATTCTTCTTCTATTTTCCCTTCCGAATTCAAATCCCCTCTACCTAGTTATACCATAAATGAACACCCCCTACTAACACCCCTTCCTAGCCAATATCATTATGTTCGATGATTGCGGTATAGTTGAAGAATGGTGTGACTCATGTGACTCTAACTGGGAAGAGGAAATCATACGGTTTACTATTCTAGGGAAAAATAAGTTAGCTCAAAAGGGCGTAGTTTTGGAGGAGACAAAGATGCTTGTAGAGGCAAAACAATGTGCACCACAGCTTCACGTGCCCCAACCAACAAACACTCCCCTTCAGAAGGACAACCATATAGTTCCACCTGGCAAGGTCTATAATACTGGTGAAATCATTGAGAATTTTCTATAGGGCACCTTGTCCATGGGCCGGCCCTATGCCAAGACATTACAGCCCTAAGGAGAAGATCAAATTTTATGTTTGAAATGTTGCCTCACCTTGCACGATGGGTTGAGGATATTGAGGAATATGAGCAAAGTGTGAGATAGCCTTATCAATGGGTAAGTCAATCACCAGCTTCTTGTCCTCCATTTCCTCTTTCTCAAACTCTATCATCGTAGAGTTTTATGAGTCTAGCTTCCCATCTACTTCCCCTAGTGTAGAATTCCCTTCTCCATCCCACGGCCTTCCATCTCATCTCAATTATTTTTCCCTTTTCCATTCTAGATTCAAATCCCTTCTTCCTAGATGTACCATAAATGAATAGACCCTACCAATGCCTTTTCCCGGATCAACGTCATAATGTTAAATGAATGGAGGATAGTTAAAGAATGGCGTGACTCATGTGACTCGACTAGGAAGATAAAATCATACGGGCCCTTGTTCTAGGGATAAATCAGTTAGCTCCAAAGGATGTAGTTCTAGAGGAGAAATATTTACTTGTAGAGGCAAAACTATGTGCACCACATCTTCGTGTGCCCCAACCTACAAGTGCTCCCCTTCAGAAGGAGAACCATGCAGTTCCAGAGGCTTCAAGTGCGGAGTGGGTCACAGAAGAACCTTCATTTCTTCCTCCTACCTTTTCCCCATCAAGTTCTAATGTTGAAGAAGATTTTGAGCTTTCAAAATTCATGCCTGAGGAAGAGGGGAACCATGGTGAGCAAGTTGCAGATCAGGAGGACATCATGGAGGACACTGAGCACATGCAGCAGGACAACAAGGATGTAGAATTTCTGTCAGAATTGGAAGATTAATTTGATAAAGAGGATCTCGAGGAAATCACATTATTTTCTCCTCCATCATCCACCTTCCAAGCACATGAGCCTGCTACCATGAAGGAGAACATTCAAGTACAACATCCCACACTTCATAACAGCCCCAGGAGCTAAGGTTGGAAGATAAGAATCTTCCATGTTCCTCAAAGGAGGAGGAAGGGAAAAGGCAAGAGGATGTCATCATCCCTCTCACTCCTTCCATCCAGGAAGGTTAGCAAGAAAACTCCATTCTTGGATTTGAATTTTAGAGCAATGGGAAAATTCAAAGGACCAAATCTTTCCCAATAAGGTACTTGGCTTCATTGGATCCAAGGAGAATAAAAAACTAGCCATGCATATTTCTAGGCATGAGGATGAGTACAAGAGTACCAAGGATCAGCTGGAATGCCTCTTCAATCTAAATGAAGAGAAAAAAAATGGAATTTGTCTTGCTTCCCAGTTGACCCCTTTATTATTTGGGTGGAGGATCGACTTATAGTCACTTTTTCACTCATGTAGCGGTCATATTCAAGGAAGGCAAGCTACTTCTCCCTACCAGTTATAGGATTTGTTTGATTCCCCTTTCTCTCTTGTTAGTGTAGGAGTAGGTTTATGTTTGTTTTCAGTAGAAGAAGTGCTTTTCCACACTTTGCATGTTCCACTTGGAGCATGTATGATTTTCTAGTTTTGTACATAGTGTGTTGTGGTGTTTTTGCTCATGCATAGGACAATCGAAGTAGCGGGGTGAGTTTAGGGTTAGCTCAAGTTCTAGCGGTGTTCCAAGTGGCTCAAGGATCAAATTTTCAAAGTTTAGATCAGAATTTTGTTTATCAGATAGACTCCATGCCCAATGGATGCTCCAGGGCCACTGATCATTTCAACTAACTTGGTAGGTAGGTGATTCCAATGATTTGTCAAATTGTTGACCAAAATAAGCTCACACTTACTTTGGGTCAACTGACACCATTTTCCCCTTTTTGCTTCAACCTAAATTTTTACATATTTTAAGCACTTAAGGCCCCCTGAAAGCATTTCCACCATATAGTAATTTTATTCCCCTTTCTAGAGATATAAAGAAGTCCTTCTAACTCTTAGTATTTTTTAAGCTATAGATTTTGGCGGGCCCAGGGAAGAATATTTGCAAAAGGAAATTGCGGACCGGTGGGGCGATGGGAAACATTTTGACATTTTTACACTTTTTGTAAAAAAACAAAAGTATAATTGTGGGGCCGTGGGCCCGAGAAGGTTTACTTTTTGTAAAGTTGAAAAAGTGGGCTGGAGGGCTCAAAGATGTCTTCTTGCCCAAAAATGGGAAAATGTGGACCAACGGACCCGAGGATGACTTTTTGCCAAAAGTGGGTCTTTTAGGCCGTGGAGGAAATTTTTTCCAAGTGTGAATATGGGCTGGTAGGTCTACGGGGGACTTTGAAATTGTTTTTACCTTTTTGTAAAAGGTGTTATTTTCAAGAGTAGGCCCACGAGCACGCTAGGTCTCATTAGCCATTGAAAAGTCACAGAGCCATGGAGGGTGCCACGTGTCTCATCGGTGCAACTCCAAGGATTGAATCCAAAATAGAAACCCTAAATAGGCATCAACCCTCCACATGTTCCAGTGCGAAAAAGGGACAGAGTCGTCATTTGAAAAGTCAAAATGGGGGTCAAACTAGTAGAAGGAGCCATGCATCAACTCGATGTAACTTCAAAGACCAACTCCAAAAGTGGTTCCCCAAATAAGCGCCAAGCCTCCATGTGTCTCAAGTTTGAAAAGGGTATAGAGCGGGCCTAAATTGACTAAGTATAAGGGTGTCAGTAGAAGCTCCATGTGTCTCATGAAACAACCTGACAACGGTGATTCCAAAAAGTGGGTTCCCAAATGTGCGCAGACTCTCCACGTGTCTTGGGTTCAAGTGAAGGAAAATGGACACAGCGGGACAAACATGACTAAGTATAGAGAACTAGCAGACAACACCACATGTCTCATCAGGGAAAATTCAAAGGCGCGACCCAAAGCAAAGACTCAAATTAGCGTGACGCATCCATGTGTTCTAAGGCCTGAAAAGGGAGCAAGCTCGAATAAGATAAGTATAAAAAGTAAGAGGAAGCCTCCACATGCCTCATTGGCACAATTTCAAAAATGAAATATGGAGGAAGCCCTCAAATGAGTGTAGGATCGCCACATGTCCAGAGCTCGAAAAGGAAAATAAGTTGTTGAAAAGAATAAGAAGAGGCAGGCCAGTGGAAGGAGCCAAGTGTCAGCATGGTGCAACTAACAAATTAAAATTCATAGTGGGTTCCCAAGCATGCACCAACCCTCCACATATCAAGGTCCAACTTATGGCCCCACCAAGAAAAGGGGACTTAGCCGAAACACAAAGAAGTAGAATAGAGCTGCAGAGGGTGCCACGTATCTAAAAGGTGCAACTCCAAAGACACGTCCCAAAAGGTAATTCCCAAACAAGTGACATCCCGCCACGTGGTCGAGTCCCAAGAGGTAAGGATGACCATTGAAAAGTCCAAAAGCTTGCAGAGGCCTCTACATGTCTCAACCACACAACTTCAAAATTAAAAACCGGGGGCAGTTTCCAAACAAGCAAGAATCCTCCACATGTCTCGGGTTAGAAACAACATCTCCACCAAACGGGAAGGACTTAGGAAAAATATAAATAAAAATGAGGAGCCCGTGGAAGCCACCATGTGTCAGTCTAACACGATTTCAAGAGCAAATGGAAGGAGCCGAATCTTAAAGATGCCCGAGGCTGCCATGTGGAGCCCTTACAGACAATCTCTTTTAAATATTACATGCGTATGACACTGATCTTCATACAACCATATCTTTCAACTGGAAACTTGGATTTAGGCAAGACAGGATTTTTTTGAAAGATCTCGGCACCGACATCTCACCTGCCTCCATTAAGTTTTCAGCTTGCTAATTACGTGGGTTGTCCGATCTCTCACCTTCCGCCATGATGAAGAATGGGGCTCTTTCTTGTCCAGTAAGGGAAAACGATGGAGACATGGGTCTTGTAGTAAAGCCCATCACTATTACAGGTGGATTCAATCCATTGTAAGGGTGGTTGGAATAGAGTTCAATTTTCCCTCTCTCTTTCTCTCTCATTCTTCTATATATTGTAAAGGAGAGGCATTTTCAAATGGTTGGTCATTATTTCTCTCCTGCCCCCACTCTATTTATTCCTTATGGTAGAATGTGGAGTCTAAGCCTCTCTCATGGCTCTGTAATGGCATTTCCTTGCCCATTTCCCACGATGATGTGCCGTGTAACTTTTGGAGCAATAGAATCTATTTCACGATGCATCTGTTCATCTTTGGCTCCTTTTAGTATCGTTTCTTACCTCTTATCATTATAGGGTATATTGTCCATACTATGATGTTTATTGCAAGTTCTGGGAGCTCTTCTTAATTGGTCTTGAAGTGGTGTTTCATGTGAAATGTATCCTTGGTATGTGGTACATCTTGTCCACCTCTTCCTCTACTCACCTCTCTCCACTTGAGAAAATTTGGATTCATGATCAGCCACTTCCGTTTCTAGTGTTTCATCGATTAGTGTCTGCTCTCTTTTACCCTCTCTCTCTTCCTATCTCCTTGAAAAGGTTAGATTAGGATTAATTAGATTCTACTTGCACTGGAGTAGCTTCTTGAAAGTAGATTAGGAAGTAGGAAACAACCTTCTCTTGAGGTCCATCTCAAGTTTTACAAGTCCCATAGCTTGAGAGATGGTCCAATGTTGTGTAATCACACTGAATGCCCCACTCAGATCCTAGGACATTCGGGGGTGCTATGATTTTGCACTAACAGTTTTGGCATGCCCGGTGGGACACTGAGGTTAGATCTCTCATCTTTCCAAGGTGTCTCATTATCAATAACAAATATTAAGCCACCGTGCAACCGCACTAAAAGTTTTGGCACACCCGGTGGGATAGGTTTGAAGCACCTTACCACTTCATCTTAGTATGTTGGTGTGTTCCTATTAGGATTCAGCCCTTTGAGGCACATACAAAGCACATCGGGCAACTCCATCTCGTCAACAACCCATATTTGAAGTTGCAAGCCTTATCCCATCCATTTCCACCCACTTTTCTTTCCATATCTTTCATTTTCTTCCATCCCATGAAGTCTTACAATCATGACATCATTCCCCTCATGGAATTCACACCTAAAACAAAATGTAGTCCACCTCCAATGTATTTCATGACTCCTCCGGATCAGTATTATTATCACATCCAAAACTATTATGCTTACCCATATGAGCGGGGTATAAACCGAGTTTTACCATGAAGCTTATCAAGAACAAGGAGACACATAAAATGGTAACAAGTACATGGAGGATGCTGATTTGCAAGAGGAGATTAAAAAATTGGAGGCTTTCATGGTGCATTCTAGGGATACAACACATGTGAATGTGTTTATAATTGGATATAGGGCACCTTGTCTATGGGCTGGCCCTTTTCCAAGACATTACAGCCCTAAGGAGAAGATCGACTTCATGGTTGAAATGTTGCCTCACCTTCTTGCGCAATGGGTTGAGGATATTGAGGCATATGAGCAAAGTGCAAGATAGCCTTATTAATTAGTAAGTCATTCACCAGATCCTTGTCCTTCATTCTCTCTTTCTCAAACTCTATCATCACAGTAGTGTCATGAGTCTAGCTTCCCATTTGCTACCCCTAGTGCAGAATTCCCTTCTCCATCCCCTAGCCTTCCATCTCATCTTAATTATTATTCTATTTTCCCTTCTAGATTCAAATCCACTCTACCTAGTTGTACCATAAATGAACACCCCCTATCAACGCCACTTCCCCAGCCAACATCATCATGATCGATGACTTCAGAACAATTGAAGAATGGCATGACTCATGTGAATCTAACTAGGAAGAGGAAATGATACGGGTGCCTGTTCCAGGGAAAAATTAGTTAGCTCAAAAGGGTGCAGTTCTAGAGGAGACAAAGTTACTTGTAGAGGCAAAAAAACAATGTGCGCTACGGCTTCAAGTGCCCTAACAGGAAAGTCTCCCCTTCGAAGGAGAACCTTATAATTCAAGAGGCTCTAAGTGTGGAGTTGGTAATAGAAGATCCTTGAGTCCTTTCTCCTACTTTGTCCCCTTCAAGCTCTAATGTCGAAGAAGAGTTTGATCTTTAAAAATTCATGCCTAAGGAAGAGGGGAGCCATGGTGAGCAAGTTGCGAGATCAAGAGGACACGATGGAGGAGGCCGACACACATGATAGGACAACAAGGAAGCGGATCTGTCTGTTAGACTTGGAAGATTTCTTTGATAGAGAGGATCCCGAGGATATCACATTATTTTCTCCTCCATCATCCACCTTCCAAGCACATGAGCCTGTTGCCATGAAGGAGAGCATTCACATACAATAACCCGCACTTCATGGTAGCCCCCATGAGCCAAGGTTAGAAGATATGAATCTTCCATATTCCTCTAAGGAGGAGGAAGGGAAAAAGCAAGTGGATGTCATCTTCCATCTCACGCCATCCACCCAGGAAGGTCAGCAAGAAAACTCCATTCTTAGAGTTGAAGTTCAAAGAAATGGGAAAATTCAAAGGACCAGACTTTTCCTAATTAGGTACTTGGCTTAATTGGAGCCAAGGGAGAAATAAAAACCATTCATGCCTATTTTAGGGCATGAGGATGAGTATATCAGTACCAAGGATTAGCTCTAATTCCTCTTTAATCCAAATGAAGAGCAACTAAAAGAGGTAGTTGTCTTGCTTCCGGGTGACACCTTGATGATTTGGGTGGAGGAAAGATTATAGTCAATTTTTCACTCATACAAGCAGCCATATTAACTATCAAATCATTTAAATGGCTGCCCCTATTGAGGAACGAAAGCTACTTCTCCTTTCAAGTCAGCAGGATTTGTTTGATTCCCCTTTCTCTCTAGTTAGTGTTGAAGTAGGTTTAGGTTTGTTTTTAGCAAAAGAAGTGCTTGTTCACACTCTGCATGTTCCACTTGGAGCATGTATTATTTTCAAGTTTTGTACATAGTGTGTTTTGGTGTTTTTTACTCATGGATAGGACATGTGAAGTAGCGGGGTGAGTTTAGGGTTAGCTTCGGTTCTAGCGGTGTTGCAAGTGTCTTAGGGATCAAATTTTAAAATTTTAGATCATAATTGTGTTTACCAAATAGACTCCATGCCCAATGGATGCTTCAAGGCCACTTATCGTTCCACCTACCAGGAAGGTGATCCCCATGAGTCGCCAAATTGTTGAAAAAATAAGCTCACACTTATTTTTGGTCAATTGACACCATTTTCCACTTTTGTGCTTCAACTTGAATTTTTACATATTTTAAGCACTTAACGCCCTCGGAAATCATTTCCAATAGATAGGAATTTTCTTCCCCTTTCCAGAGATATAAAAAGTCCTTCTATCTCTTTGTATTTTTCAAGTTACAGGTCGTTGGGCCTTAGAGGGATTTTCTGCCAAAAAGCGGGTGGTGGGACCCGAGGAAGAATTTTTGCCGAATAAAATTACGGACCCACGGCGGGGCGGCGGGAGACATTTTGACATTTTTAAACTTTTCACAAAAATAAAAAGTATAATTGTGGCCCACGGGCCGGAGAAGGTTTACTTTTTACAAAGTAGAAAAAGTAGGCCAGTGGGCCCGAAGATATCTTCTTGCCCAAATATGGGAAAATGCGGACCACGTGCCCAATGATGAATTTTTTCCAAAAGAGGGTTTGTGGGGCTGCAGAGGAAATTTTTCCCAAGTGTGAATACATGCCAGCAGTCTGCGGAGGACTTTGAAACTTTTTTACCTTTTCGCAAATGGTTCCATTTTCAAGAGCAGCCCGCAATCCCATGGGGTCTCATCGGCCATTAAAAATTCAAATAGCCGTAGAGGGTGCCACGTGTTTCATTAGCACAACTCTAAGGATTGAATCCAAAATGGAAACCCCAAACAGGTGCCAAGCCTCCATGTGTCCCAGGTCCAAAAAGGGATAGAGTCGGCAGTTGAAAAGTCAAAATTGGGGTAGAACCGGTGGGAGGAGCCACGTGTCAACTCAACGCAACTTCAAAGACTAACTCCGGAAGCGGTTCCCAACAAGTGCCAAGCCTCCATGTTTCCTAGGTCTGAAAAGGGGATAGTGGGCCTTAATTGACTAAGTATAAGGGTGTTCTCGGAAGCTCCACGTGTCTCATCGGCGCAACATAAAGGCTAGGTCCAAACATCGGGTTCTCAAATGTGCATAGATTCTCCAGGTGTCTTAGGTCCAAATGAAGGCAAATGGAAAAAGTGGGCCTAAAATGACTAAGTATATAGAGGTAGCAGACAGTCCCACATGTCTCATCAACATAAATTCAAAGGTGAGACCCAAAGCAGAGACTCAAATGAGTGTGAGGCTTCCACGTGTCCCAAGGCCTGAAAAGGGAGCAGGCTTGACTCGGCTAAGTAAAAAGGGTAAGAAAAATCCTCCATGTGCCTCATCGGTGAAATTTCAAAAAGAAAATCTGGAAGTAACCCTCAAATGAGCACAGGTTGGCCACGTGTCCAGATCCCGAAAAGACAGAATCAGTCTTTGAAAATTCTAAGCAGAGGCAGGCCAGCGGAAGGAGCCAAGTGTTAGCACATCGCAACTTCAAAAGTAAAATTGGGAGCGGGTTCCCAAATGTGCACTGAGCCTCCACGTGTCCAGGGTTAGAACTATGGCCCCACCATGGAAAACAGACTTAGATGAAACACAAAGAAGTAGAAAAGAGCTGTGGAGGGTACCACGTGTCTCAAAGGGAAAACTCCAAAGGCGAGGCCCAAAAGGCAATTCCAAAACAAGCGATATCCCACCATATGGTCAGAGTTCGAAGAGGTAAGGTCGACCATTGAAAATTCAAAAATCTCACATAGGCCTCCATGTGTCTTGACTACGTAACTTTAAAGTTAAAAACTGGGGGCAATTTCCAAACAAGCGCGAAGCCTCCACGTGTCTCGGGTCAAACACATCATCTCCACCAAACAAGAAGGACTTAGGAAAAATATAAAGGAAAACGTGGGGGGCCCATGGAATCCGCCACATGTCGGTCTAATGCGATTTCAAGAGTTAATGGAAGGAGCTGAATCTTAAAGATGCTCGAGGCTGCCATGTGGACCCATTATAGACAAACTCTTTTAAATATTGTGCGCGTGTGAAACTAATCTTCAGATAGCCATATCTTTCAACTGGAAACTTTAATTTGGGCGGGAGAGAATTTTTTGAAAGACCTCAGTGTCGGATTCTTACTTACCTCCATTATTGTTTTGCACTGCTAATTTTGTGGGCTTTCCAGTCTCTCACCTACCGCCATGATAAAGAATGGGGTTGTTTCTTGTCTAGTAAGGGACAACGATGGAGGCATAGGTCTTGCAGTAAATACGATCACTGTTGCAGGTGGATTCAATCCATTACAGGGGTGGTTGGAATAGACTTCAATTTTCCCTCTCTTTCTCTCTCATTCTTCTATATATTGTAAAGGAGAGGGATTTTGAAACGGTTGGTCATTGTTTCTCTCTTGCTCCCTCTTTCTTTCTTCCTTATGGTAGAACGTGGAGTCTAATCCTCTCTCATCGCTCTATAATGGCATTTCTTTGCCCATTGCCCACGAATGATGTACTGTGTAAGTTTTGGAGCAATAGAATCTGCTTCATGATGCATTTGTCCATCCTTGGCTCCTTTTATTATCTCTTCTTACCTGTCATCATTACAGGGTATACTGTGCATACTCTGATGTTTATTGCAGTTTCTGGGAGCTCTGCTTAATTGGTCTTGAAGTGGTGTTTCGTGTGAAATCTATCTTTGGTCTGTTGTACATCTTGTCCACCCATTCCTCTACTCACCTATCTCAACTTCAGATAGTTTGGATTCATGAGTATCCAATTCCTTTTTTGGTGTATCACTACTTAGTGTAGGCTCTCGTTCACCCTCTCTCTCTCTCTCCCTGTTTCCTTGGAAAGGTTAGATTAGGATTAGTTAGATTTTTCCTGCACTAGAGTAGCTTATGGCAGGTAGATTAGGAAGGAGGAACAAACCTTCTGTGGAGGTCCATATCATATTTTGCAAATCCCACAGCTTGAGATATGGTCCAATGTTGTGCAATCACACCAAATGCCGCACTCAGATCCCAGGACATTCGAGGGTGCTGTGATTTTTCACTAACACTAACCCAACATTTGAAAAACATATATCTCATTTCTGAAATGCTTCCAAGAAGAGAATAATTTGTGGGAGATAAATGATTAAGCTGAGCAAGATGAAGAGTTATACTCAAAATTTTCATTGTTTTCACAAGGTGATCCTATTCATTTTAAATATGCTATAGAAAATGAAGAATGAATAAAACCTATGGATGAAGAAATAGATTCTTTTGAAAATAATTACACTTTGGATTTAGTGAATCTGCTTTAGAAGGAAAGGATGTTTTTGGTGTTAAGTGGATCTATAAAGGAGTTTGTCAAAAATAGTTAGATATATATGGATTTTTGCAAGTGTGAAGACCAATTTTCTGACATTCTCATGAAAAATTTACCAAAGGATACTTTTTGTATCTCAGAGAATGTCTTGGTGTAGTTGAATGGTATTTAAGATTAGGGGGAGTGTAAGGATTTGTGTAATATCAAATACAAGAAATAATTTTAATAAATTCAATCTATAAAAAGGATTTGAGAATATTTCAAATTAATTGTAAAATATTTTCTATCTTTCTCATGAATCTATCTAGTTTGGAATACCTCTATATATTTGAGGCATTTATATACATTTCATAAGTAAATACTGAGCAGCTCTTGAAGCTCTCTCAAAATTCTAATAGAAACAATGTATTTTGCATACTTTTACATCCCTAATCCTTCAGTTATGATATACATTATACGTTGTAATATTATTGATTGATAATATGGTATAATTGGTTTGTGTGAAATATCAAATATTGATACTAAAATATGTTGGAAAGATTGTAGAATTTTATTATATGCATCAAATCAGGCCTGTTTGGCACAACAGTCACTATGGAACAATGGATAGTGTTAATTTTAACATTGATTAATTCAGAAGTTGAAATAAGAAAAAAATTTAAGAGTCTCAAAACAATATTTCATCAGAGATATAATTGAATAAAATACATAAAAATAAATGAAATTAACACTAAGTATAGTATAAATTTATAAGGATCAAAATGAGATAATCAACATGATGACCTATTGTGTTTAATAAGGTGGCCTATTGTATATAATAAGGTGATCCGACTTTTTTTCCGAAAAGGTAGTCAATAATAAGAATGTTTTGCATTGAGAAAAACAAGGAGATTCGAAGGCACAAATTTTCTTCTCATACAGATAGTTCAATTTTTTTTGGGAAAATGGGAGAGAATTTGTTACCCATTGTTTTTTTTGTTTCTACCGATTGTTTCTAGTGATGCCAATATTACTTATTTAAATGAAATGTCTTCCATGTGGATGTTTATTGTAATTTTAGGGATTTATATATACTTTGTCTAATTCTTATATTTCTTGACAATTTCTCTAAGTTTGGTAAGAGTGAGAATTATGAAAAAATGTTTTAAGCATTAATTTTAAATTTAATTTCCTTTCATAATTATTATAATTGTAAAATTATGGGTAGTGGAAATAGATTATAATGCCATTTTGGATAGATTGGATGATGGTAATAGATGGAAGCTAGTCCAAAACCCAAAATTCATTTGTTGGGTAATGGGGAGAGAATTTGTTACCTATTGTCTCTTTTATTTCTCTTGATTGTATTCAGCGATTTTAATATTACTTATTTATATGTAGTGTTTTCATCGTCAATATTTATTTTAATTTTTGGGATTTATATGCACTTTGTCTCATTATTATTTTTCATACCAATTTATCTCCAAGTGCTAATGGTTGTCAGGAGTGAGAATTAAGAAGGAATGTTATTTAACATTAAGTTTAAACTCATTTTCTTCGATAGATATTATAATTCTAAAATTTTGGGTAGTGGAATTAGATTGTATAGAGATTTTCGACAGATCGGATGATGGTGATGGATGGAAACTAGTGCACAACCTGAAATTGTAGAGAAAGGGCCACCTAAATATTTAGGTAACTAAGAGTTTTGGTTTTTTTATTGGTCAAGTTTCTTTGACTCTTGTCATATTTTAATTTGGATTTTGTTGTATTTGTTTTGTGTTGGAATATATTTCAAATTATTCATTAGGTTTTTTGATTCTTTCAAAATCAAGATTTATCAATAGATTTCTTATTCGTAAAATTGATGAATATAATCATTCTCAATAATTAGAGTATCCATTTATTCTTTACACACGCACAACTTTTAAGTTATGTAGAATTGGAATTTGTTTGTTTTGGAGTTTATTTATAAGTGTATAAATTGTGAGCCTCAATTTATGGTCATACTTTTAACATGTACTTAATATTATGGTTGAGTTAATGTTAATGGTTATAACTTTACCCATTGTTAATTGGAATATTATTCTTGATAAAATGGATAACATGGTCGGCCTTGTCATCATCAATATCTCTTGTATTATTGTTAATTAATATGGGTGTGGTTGTACACTCCCTAGGTTGGAGGATCAGACTACGAACCATAAAGAAACTAGATTGGTTGATTTGATTTTTGTTTGTCTGAACCAAATGTCTTAAAATCCATGTATGTGAGAGATTTTTGAAGGCTAAAATTGGTAGTCTACTTTGTTTTAATTTTAGACAGATGTACTTTATTTTCTTGCAATGAAGTTTCCTTTTTTTGGTTACCTCATTTTTTTTGTTTTGTTATAAAATACTATACTCCACACTACTTGACCTTAAATCCTATGGAAGATATAAAAATACATGTATGGGTTTAAGGGAAATCACCCACAATGGAAATAAATGTTCATATGGGATTAGAGACAATATGATTATTGTTATGTGTAGTGTATAAATGACATCGAAAAAAATTTCTTTGTGGGTGCACAAGTTAATCATATCGGCCACTCATCCCATTTCATCAAAGATTTTAAGTTGCATTGTTAGAAAAATAAAACTTACTAAATTTTTCTCATACGATCAATCTTATTTAAATATCTACTATTTCAAAATGGTATATTTTATATGTGTTTTCTAAATTTTCCCCTAAAGATAAATTGGATAAACATGACCTTACACCTAGAGGAAATGGAGAGGTTGATTCGGTCATGGGAGATCACATTTGGATTCTTACAATCAGGTTGCAGGAAGGCTCGGCAATGACACTCCAAATTCGAAAAATGAATGGCCAAGGGAACATCGAAGGAGATCAGAGCTCGAGTGGAAGAATGGAGGTCAAGGATCAAGATTTTCAAACATCTAACATTTCACATTTCAGAGACATGGCGAGGTTAAAAGGAAAAAACTAAGTCTGAAACCCCGAAGTTTGAATTTCAGACTTTGGGATTTCAGAGTTTCAGAGATCTCGGTGAGCGTAGGAAGGTGAATAATTCCTCACGCCTGAAAAGGAAAAGGTCTGAAACCATGAAAGTATGAAATTTGAACTCTCAGGTTTCAAAGTTTCGGAGATAGGAAGTGACTGGTTGGAAAAAGCGAGCAAAAAATCCCGAAATAGCGAAAGTCCAAAGTCTGAAAGGGTTTATATTTTGGAGGTCAAACGTTGTTTAAGGGTCAACACGACGGTAAATTCAGAATTTCGAAGGTCCTGATTTTGGAATTTCAGAGGTCTCAATTTCAGAGGTTCGGGTTTCAGAGTTTCAGAACTCTCAAGCATACTTGAAGGATGAACAATGTCAAAGGTCCGAAAGGAGAAAGTTCTAAAACCCGAAGTTTGAATTTCGGACTTTCGGATGTCCCAATTTTAGAGGTTTGGGTTTTAGAGTTTTAGAACTCTCAAGCAGACTTGAAGGATCAACACTATAAAAGGCCTAAAAGGAGAAAGGTCTGAAACCCGAGGTCCAAATTTTGTACTGCGGAGTTTCGGAGTTTCAGGTGTCAGAGTTTCAGAACTTTCAAGAAGAATTAGTATATGAACAGTAACACGATCTCTAAAATGGAAAGGTCTAAAGTTTTAAAATTTTGGGATTTCAAAGGTTGCATTCAATTTAAACTCCAAAAAGTAAGATCAATAGTTCACAATTTTGTAGAATGACACCCCGACCTTCATATGGCCGTAAATTTTGATTTAGAGCTTGGAATTACACAACAAAGGAATTTTTGGAAAGCTCACATGGTCCTCTACACAACTATTCTTCAAATGAAGAAATATAGTCTTCCATTTTAGAGGGTGTCATACTTCTCACCTACTAAAATAATGAGGTATAGGCTTCCTTTCTTCTCCAACTAGGAAAACTACAAGGAGATATGGGTTTTTAATTACACCCACCATTGTTGCAGGAGATTTTAATGCATTTTGGGGTGGTTGAAGCAATATTTTGATTATTCTCTCTCCCTTTCTCTCATTTCTCCTATATATTATAAGGAGGGGATCATTTTAAAAGTGAGATTTTCTTGCAGACTAATAGCACCCCTGAAATCAGTAACTTGATGGGTTAAGATCCTCAGTGTGACTGCACAACACATATTATCTCTCATAGTGTGGGACTTTGTGAGTCGAGAGAGATCTCCAAATGAAGGCTGGATCCTATTCCTCTGTTCAGGTGCATACGTTTAGCTTGTAGAGGGTCTATCCTAAATCCTATTCTAATTTTCCAAGGAGATCGAGTTAAGACAATGCAAGAATTAAAACCTAATCTTATAAAGGTGATGCACCAAAGGAATGTTGAACATTTTCATTTCCTTTTAAACACAAACCATTAAAATGTGAAATAATATCCATGCACGGATGACCAACATTGTAATGAGAGATCAGGAAGAAGCAATAAAACATAAGAGAGGGTTGAAATCATCCACAAACTTATTCTATTGCCCTAAGAATTAATACAGTGCATTACAGCAGCCAAGAGGAAGAAATTGCATTACAATTTAGATGGAGGGGTTCGAGACTCCATGAATTCACCTGCAGAGAGAGAGAGAGAGAGAGGGCAAAGAAAGAATGTCCAACAACTTGAAATTTTCCCTCTTGTACAATATATAGGAAGAGAGAGAGAGAAAAGGAGGGAAAAATCCAACTGTCTACCAACTACCCCTGAAGGAGCATTGAATTCCCCTACCATAATAATGGGTCTAATTACAACACTCATGCCCCAGTAATTATTCCTTGCTAGGAAAGAAGGGAAACCCATTCTTCATCATGGTGGTAGGTGGGAGACTTGACAAACTTGAAAATGGTGGGTCGAGACATTAATGGTGGCAGGTGAGTAGCAGGTGCCGAGAGCTCTCTAAAACATCCCCTCTCTCTCAATTCTGAGCTTGATCAAAATATATGGCCACTTGAAGGTACTTTAGGTTTGGATTCTATTCACACATATCTACGTGGTGGCCCCACGCATCTCAAGGTTTCATCCCCTCCTCTACACTCTTGAAGTTACGCCGAAGAGACACGTGGTGGCTTCCGTAGGCCTACTCTATTTTCTTTGTATTTTGCTAAAACCCCTATTGGCAGAGACATTGTACCTAACCTGAGACATGTGGAGATTCGGTGCATGTTGGGAATGGCCTTTTGGCCATGCCTTTTAAATTTAGGTTGTTAGGGCACGTGGCACCTTCTGCTGGCCTGTTTTGTTTCTTTTGTTTTGGCTAAGTCCCTTTTGCTTGGTGGGGCCATATGCCTGACCTTAGACACGTGGAGGCTCAGCGCACATTTGGGAACCTGCTCCAAATTTTAGTTTTGAAGATGCATCATTAGGGCATGTGGAATTTTTCTTGGCCCTTCCATACTTAGCCGATTAAAAGGGCCTCCTACCTTTTTGACTTTTGTCAGACCCTAGACACGTGGAGAAATGGTGCTCATTTGATTCTCTGGTTTTGATCGCCCCTTTGATTTTGTGTTGAGCTGACACGTGACTATTTCCACTACCCTGTTAATTTTTAATTCCCGAATTTGACTCCTTTTCGGGCCTGGACATGTGGAGGCTAGGAACTTGTTTGAGTCTTCACCTTTGGCTTCAACCCTTGAAGGTGCACCGATGAGGCACATGGAGGCTTCCACCGACCCTCTTATACTTAGTTGATTCTAGGACTTCTTGTCCCTTTTCCACCCATTTAGGAGAAACTCATTAGACCTTAGACATGTGGTGCTCCACGCTCATTTAAGGTCTATCTCTTGGGTATTATTTTTGAAATTACACCGATGCGGCATGTGGCTCCCTCCGTGGGTCTGTTATTTACTTAGCTGATTCTAGCCGATGAGACACCCTTTTTATACCCTGACTACGTGGCGGGTTGGCACTTGTTTGGGACCACCTTTCGGTCTTGACCTTTGAATATGCACCGATTGGACGCATTAAGGCCTCCGCTGACCTTTTTTACTTAATTGCTTTGGGCCTACTCCTCCTTTTTTGGTTGGGTCCCTTTTGCTTATTTAGGAGTGACTATGTTGGCTTCTAGACACGTGGAGAGATGGCACTTATTTGGGGACCATCTTTTGGTCTTGGCCTTTGGAGTTGCGCCATTGAGACACGTGACAACTTCTGCTGATTTTATTATACTTAGTCGATTTGGGCCCGAGTGAACACTACCTTTCTCTATTGTTTTCATGTGCACCTCTGGTCTCTTCAAGCTATTTTATCCTTCGGTGACCCTTCCCCTTCATTGTCGAATCTACCCACCCCTTGATTTGGGATTGATTTTGAGCTCGCAGGACTGAACTGACCGTTCTGATTTTCTTCTATGGTCAACAAATTTGGTGACCCACGAGATCACCTACCTGCTAGGTTAACGGATCAACTTCCTTGTCATATCCATTGGGCACGAGTCATGGGTGGTGGCCTAATACTAGTCTTGTTCTTGAAGCTTGAATATGATGCTTGCACTTGGCAACCTTGAACCTACCCCCGTTGTTCTGGAAATGGCCTACCTCGAGACCCGATTTTAGTTTCTTTGTATTTGTTCTATTTAAAAATTAGCAACTATTACGGCAACTATGGGTCTCCCTATTGTAAATGATGAAGGGTCGGGTGCATTCACTAGAGGCACATCGAATCAGCGTATAGTGACACAAACCTAGAGCAAAAAAACTTATTCTATATCACTTAGGGAAATAAAACCTATGTTACAACAAGACAATGTGCACATGCACTTAGAGAAATTAAAATCCTATGCTAATATTTACAAGGGTGAAACCTTCCTTTTCAATAGAAATGTTTGAGATGGATCCCTTTGACTGTTATCGGAAGTTCCTCTCCTTCCAATGTAGAAAATTGGAAGGCATTGCTACTTTTACATCTTGTGACCATGTAGGGGCCACTCCAAATGGTGTCAAACTTGGAATGCCTTCTTGGTTTTGCCTGATCTATATCCCATTTCATAACTAAGTCCCCTTCCTAAAAGGTCCTTACTTTTTCTTTCTTATCAAACCATCTCTTAATTAAGGTTTGATCCTTTTCCATTGTTTGAACTACATGTTCCATGATTTCTTCTAATTCAATCAGCTTTGCATACCTAGCCTCCATTGGTTTGAACTCTGACAACTCCAACTACTTCATGAGCTCTAATGCAGGCAATTCTAATGATATATGCAACACTTCCACTTTCCTATAGACTAATTTGTAGGGAGAATTACCTATTGACCTCTTGGGGGTGACTCTGTCTTCCCAAAGAGCCGATTTGAGTTTTGTGTGCCAAGTTCTTTGATTCTTATCAAGAGTCCTCCTGATGATTCTCAGTAAGTTCTTGTTCATGGACTCTGCTTCGCCATTACCTTGAGGGTAGTATTATTAAGAGGTACTGAGATATACCCCATTCATGATATCCCATTCAGTAATTTTTGTGCCAAGGAATGTCAACGCATTATCTGATATGATAGTAGTAGGGGCACTAAACCTTGTGATGATCCCTTCATATAAATCCAAGATGTTGGATTCATTTTCCACCTTAAGTGCCACTGCTTCAATCCACTTGGTGAAATAGTCAGTCGCTGTGAGTATCCACTTGTGGCCTTGGCTTGAATTTGGGTTGATCACTCTAATGAAGTCCAATCCCCACTGCATGAATGGCTGATTTACCAAACTTGGGTGAAGAGGTAGGGCTCCTAACATTTCCTTCCCTATAAAGAATGCACACTTCTTGCACTGCTTGATCCATGAGTAGCAATCCCTGATCACCGAAGGCCAATAGTAACCAGCCCTTATAATTTTGAGTGTTGTTACCCATGGAGAAAATTCCCCAGCTTCTCCATCATGGAACTCATGTAACACCTTATCAATTTGGGTTGTCCCAATGCACCTTAATAGGACACCATTGATGTCCTTATTAAACAAGACACCACTAATAAGCACATATGGGATGGCTTGTAACCTAAAGTATCTCCTCCTTGATTTGTTCCATTCTGGAGGGCACAAACCTGTTTGGAGATAATTTAGCAAGGATTGAGTCCAACATGGAATGGGTGCATCGTTACCTGGCTCCTCTGAATCATTTAGTAGTAGTAAAAGAACCCCTTCTTCTCCTTTTGACTCAATTTGTTTTTTAGAAGCGAGATGCTCGCATAGACCTTTGCCTCGATCCAACTTGGTCACTTTGATTTAAATGTCATACTCCATTACACGAGTGATTCAACCTGATATTTTCTCATTCAAGTCCTTGTTTAAGAGAAATTACTGACACCAACATGAGACACTAGCAGTTGAATCTTGTTTTCTGAGACCAAGTGTTTGAAATTCTTCAAACTCCTAATGACAACAAGGACTTGCTTTTCAATGAAAGAATACTTTACCTCATAATTTTCCAAGCATTGATTGAAGAAGGCTATGGGCTATTATGAACCTTCCTTGTTAGGCTGAGATAGCTGAGATTGTGTCTTGCCTTCCAAAAGCATACATCATGAAGTCCTTTGAAAATTGCAGGTTAACGAGAGTTGGGGCCTGTGATATTGCAAGCTTGATGGCCTCAAAACCCTTTTTTCCTTCTATTTTCCATTTGAATGCAAGACTCTTCTTTAACATCATCGTTAAAGGCTTTACAAGAGTGAAAAAATCAGGCACAAACATGCGAGACAAAGTTTATCCTTCCTAAGAAGGTTTGGAGGGATTTCTTGTGATGTGGCAGTGGTAGTGTTCTAATGGATTCAACTCTTTCAGGGTCAATTGTCAACCCTTCTCTTGAGACAATGTGGCCCAAAAACTTGCCCTTGTGTGCCAAAAATACACATTTCTTTGGATTCAGTGACACTGAACCTTCTACACCTTTGAAATACTTTCCTAAGGTGAAAGAGGTGGTCTGTTGCATTCTTTGAGAAGACAATGATATCATTTAGATATACTAGCACCATCTTGTTAATCAAGCCCTTAAATGCCATATCCATAGCTCACTAAAATGTTTCTTCGACATTGGACAATCCAAATGGCATCTTCTTGTAAGCATATGTGCCCCATTTTGTGGTGAAGGTTGTCTTGTATTGATCTTCCTCTTTCACCATTATCTGATTATAGCCTAAGTATCCGTCTAGCAATGAAAACCTTTCGAGTTCCATCTACAACCTCCAAGATCTATTCCATTGATGGAAATGGATAATGAGCTTTGAGTGATGCTTTGTTTAGATCACAAAAGTCCACACACAATCCAATTTATCCATTTCTTTTCCTCATAGGCACCAATTTTGCAACCCAACTTGAATGCTTGATAGGGAAGATGATGTTGGCCTCAATTAGCTTGTTCAACTCTTTTCTCATGAGAGGTTCAATGTGAGGGTTTATTGGCCTTTGCTTATGTCCGAAAGGCTTGGATCCCGGATCTAGCTCAATAGTGTATTGTTCCAACCTTGGGTTGAAACCTCTTAAATCATTCTAAGTCATAGAAAAGACATCCGGGAATTTTTGACAAAGTTGAACGAATTTAGATTTTTCTTGTTGTGTACTTACCTTGCCAATTCACAACATTTTCCTTTTTCTATGGAAATGGACTCTCTATCTTCACCTTTTACCTGAATATTTGCTTTCTCTTTCTAGAATTGATCATTTGGGTTGAATATTGAATCCAAAGTTACAAGACCCTTTGGTAATTTGTTGGTTCTTAGTTACACCACTTGATCACCATAACATTGTTCCAACTTGTCTTGGTTTCTAGTAGAGAACTCAACTTCTTCTTGTAGAAAATTGACAATTTTCTTATCATTCTCAAAGACTTGCCAACTTGTGTTATTATCTGGGATAGCAGTCTGATAACCACTTTGATATGGGGCTGAGATTTCTCACTCTTGATACTCTCTACCACATCAAATGTCGCCTGATTGCTGTTAATCTGTCTATTGCTTCATTCTTCTTCCTTTGGATGGAATTGATGTCAAATGCTTCAAAATCTTCAATGAGATCCCATACCTGATTCTTGTAGTTTTTTAACAGATCATTCCTGGCAGCATTTTGTCCTTGGAATTGATTTATAACTAGCTCACTATCACAAAAGACTTATAATTTTTTAATCCCGCTCTTTCTTTTCCAATGCAGTCCATGGATCAAGGATTCATATTATGCTGTGTTGTTCAAGAAAGTAAATTGGAAATGGAAGGCTGAGTAATATTCCGTACCTTGACGTGAAACGAGCATAGCTCCTCCTTCGGCTCCTTGTCTACTTCTTGAGCCATCAAAGAATAACGATCATACCTCATTATCATCCTTGTGGCCCATTTTAGTGTTGTTAGGAAGAGGATGATTCTCCTCATGCAAAAAAAAATCCTAGCTCAGATTCCTCCATTTCCTTGTAAGGGTCAAAAGCATGCCTCTTGCTTTCCCATTTATTGAGAATCAATTTTGGAATACACCCAACCTTGGTATCGCCTCATAAGTGCTTGGGAGGTCTTCCTGATCAAAAGCTAAACATTTCACATTGATTGGGCTTGGTTACATGAGGCTCAATATCGAAATCCAAAAAGACTCAGATTTGATCATAGCCTTAGCTCTATACCTTGTTCTAAAAAGCATGTGTGCCCAATCAACAAACAAATAACCTCCAATTTGAGCAATGAAGTCTCTTGACAAAAACAATGCAAAGTGTGGTGGCAAGTCTATAACTGATACATTTTGCAATACGGTCACATTCGAGCATGCATGTAATGTGAGGCTTAAATCCTTAATGACTCCAACTATTGTTACAATTTTCCCATCCAATTGCTCTACGCCCTTGGAGATGACTTCGTATTGAAGACCCAGCTGATCGGCTATTTGCTTCAGCATGACTGAGCTACTTGCTTCTGAATCAATCATGTAATTATGTACAAATTTTTCCCCAATGATCAATGAAATGTAGAATGGATGGGGCTTCGAATTCTTGCCTTGTTGTCTTCCATGATTTCCCCAAAGCTGAGTTGCATTGGTAGCCACTTTCTCTTGTTGGTTAAGGGGTTGATTTGAGGTTGACCAATTGGCTATAGTAGCCTGCAATAGGACTCTCTATCTTGGGATAGCCAATGAATCCCACATTGAGATGTTTACATCTATTTTCTTCATCTGTTCAATGATGTTAAATGGAGATGAGCTATCTTTTTGGTTCCCTTTTTGTTGCACATTCTTCTCTTGCACATGGGTCATTACAATCGGTGCCTGAGCGGGTCTGGAAGGTGGCTTTGGCTAACTCTACACATTGGGAGTTGTAATTTGCGGGGAAATAGAGGGTTGTGGACCATTTGAATTGGAGGATTTCCGTCTCCAATATTCATCTTCTTGGTCCGTGTATTTGTTATCACACTATGAGGAGGTGCTCGATTCATACCACGAAATCTTCAACCTACCAATTGACAAGCATGGTCTCACTTGGAGGTATCTCTTTCTGGGTTTCTTGCTGCTAATTTTCCTCTTGACTAGGCTCTTGGGACATATCAATGGTCTGTACCATCAAGGCCTGGTTTAGTGCACCATTGAAACACGTTGACTGGTTATGGGGCTTATTGCATGGGAAACACCAATCATAGTCTTGAACCATGTTGTTTTGTGTTGGAACCAAGGCCCTCAATGTCAAAGACATGTTTGGATCATATGGTAAGAAAGGCCTAGTAGCTAGAGGTTGCCTTTGGTTTTGGTTTTGATTTGCAGCTTGAGCTGGTGGTCTATATTGTGGATATGGGGGTCTTGCTTGATATTGGGTTTGAGGTTGATATGACCTAGAACTCTGAGTTTTTCGTCTCTTGATAGTCACTAGTTCATTTCCTAGATTTTGCAGTTGTTTCATAACCTCTTGTAGCTCTTTTGAAGTGCTAGAAGATGATGTGGAGGCTTCAATTGAAATGTGATTCCTTGGAGCAGGTATGGGAGATAATGTGGGTGTTTGAGTGGTGCTTGGAGCTCTAGTTTTGGATATAGAGGCATAGGTGGTCTAGGTGCAAGTATACTAGCCTGAATTAAGAAATTTTCAGCTCTAATAGCAATGTTATATGAGGCAGGGAAGGTTCTACCTCCCATTGATTGAATCATCATGGAAATATCAAAATTTAAAGCTCTAAGGAAGTATAGAAAAGCACCTTCATCTGTTGGTCTCATGGAAACCGGAATCCTGTCCCACGTACACTGCAATATGAACTTGAAAGTAGTCAGCTACTCATTAGGAGCCCTCTTGATGGTTGTCAAATGTTCCAACAAGGATAAATTATCTCCTTCTCTCCAAATTGATCATGAAGGGCTGTGCACAAATGGTCCTAGTTATGGATGGATCCTGCGGTTAGAATCCTAAACCACTATAAAGCTTTACCCTTAAAAGATGAAGCTAACAACTTGACCGCAACATCTATTTCAATGATCTCATGAGTTACACAGACATTTACAATATCCTGGTTGTTGTCAATTGGAGTTGTTTGGTTCACTCCGGTAAAATATGGGATGCTTTTCGGTGTTACACATTTGGGATTTGGATTTTTGTGTTGAGAGCGGGGCTGAAAGTGAAATCGATGTAGGGGTTGGGCTGTGTCATCCTGATTAGTTGAAGGACTCTAGTCGATTGAATGAAAGGCCTATCCGGTGGAGGTGTTGACAATTTTCTATTTAGTGGAGATGGATACCTTTGGGCTCTTCTTCCTCTCCTTACTCTTTCTAGGGATAAATGTAGATAGAAAAATAGTCCCTCCTCTCTAGCTCTTGACCTTGTTTATATTCTTCTCATGAACTTGGCAAGATTGGACTGCTGAAACAAGTGGGTTTTGCCTCTTTCTGAGTCACCAGATGTGCAATTTTAGAGCTTCTTAAAGGTTGGGGGCTTACAAAAAGTGCACATCAATATTTCTGTAGTAAAATGAAGACTTCTTGTCCCACCGGGTGTGCTAAAACTATTGTTGCAGAATCATAGCACCCCTGAAATAAGTAACTTGATAAGTTAAGATTCTTAGTGTGACTAAACAACATGGAGCATCTGTCAAAGTGTGGGAGTTTGTGAGTCGAGAGAGCTCTCCGGATGAAGGCTGGATCCTATTCCTATGTTTAGGTGCAATGTTTAGGTTTTAGAGGGTCTATCCTAAACCCTATTATAACTCGTTAAGGTGACAGAGTTAAGAGGATGCAATAATTAAAACCTAATCTAACAAAGTTGATGCACCAAAGGAATGTTAAACATTCGCATTTCCTTTTAAACACAAAACATTAAAATGTGAAATAATATCCATCACAGATGACCAAGGATTGTAATGAGGGATCCAGAATAAGCAATAAAACATAAAAGAGGGTTGAAATCATCCATAGACTTATTCTATTGCCCCAAGAATTGATATAGTGCATTACAATAGCCAAGTGGCAGAAATTGCATTACAATTTAGATGGAGGGGTTCGAGATTCCACAAATTTTCTTGCGAGTAGAGAGAAGGGAGGGCGGAAAGAAAGAATGTCCAAACTCTTGAAATTGTCCCTCTTGTATAATATATAGGAAGAATGAGAGAGAGAAAATGAGAGAAAAAATCCAACCCCTGTTCCACCGCCTTTGAAGAAGCATTGAAATCCCCTTCCACAATGATGGGTTTCACTACAATATCCACTCCCCCGTTAGTGGTGGGTGGGAGACTTGACGGCCTCGAAAATGGTGGGTCGAGACATTAATGGAAGTAGGTGAGTAGCAGGTGCCAAAATATCTCTAAAATGTCCTCTTTATCTCGATTCCAAGCTTCTGATCGAAAGATATGGCCACTTGAAGGTACTTCGGGTCTAGAGTTTATTCACGCATATCCACATGGTGGCCCCACGTGTCTCAAGGTTTTTCCCTCTCCTTTACACTCTTGAAGTTACACCAAAGAGACATGTAATGGCTTCGTGGACATACTCTATTTCCTTTGTATTCTACCCAAGCCCTCCATTGGCAGAGACATTTTACCTTACCGAGACACGTGGAGAGCTGACGCATGTTTGGGAATGGCCTTTGGGCCGTGCCTTTTGAATTTGCGTCGTTAGGGCATGTGGTACCTTCCGCTGGCTTGTTCTTTTTATTGTGTTTTGGCTAATTCCCTTTTACTTGACAGGGCTATATGTCGACCCTAGACACGTGAACGCTCAGCGCACATTTGGGAACCCACTCTAAATTTTACTTTTGAAGTTACGCCCTTAAGGAACATGGAAGTTTCCGCTAGCCCTTCCATACTTAAATGATTAAATGGGTCTCATTTGAGTCTCTTTTTTTGCCATTTTGACTTGCATGAGACCACCCTAGACACGTGGAGATCTAGCACTCATTTGAGTCTCGATTTTGATCCCTTCCCTTTGATTTTGTGCCATTTTGAGCTATCACGTGGATCTTTCTGTTTCCCCTGAGTCTTTTAAGCGAGTCAACTCTGTGTCCTTTATGAGCCTGGGACACATGGAGGCTTGGTGATTGTTTGAGTCTCTACCTTTGGCTTCGACCCTTGGAGGTGCACCGATGAGGCACGTGGAGGCTTCCACCCACCCTCTTATACTTAGTTGATTCGGGGCCCACTTGTCCCTTTTCTGCCCATTTAGGAGCAACTCATTGGATGTTAAGCACATGGCGCTCCGCGCTCAGTTAGGGACTATCCCTTGGGTATTATTTTTGAAATTACGTCGATGAGGCACGTGGCTCCCTCGTGGGTTTGTTCTTTACTTAGCCGATTATGGCAGATGAGACCCCCTTTTTAGACCCTGACTACATTACGAGTTGGCACTCATTTCGGACAGCCTTTCGGGCTTGACCTTTGAAGATGCATCGATTGGACATGTGGAGTCCTCTAATGACCTTTTGTACTTAGCCATTTCGGGCCTACTACTCCATTTTTGGTTGGGTCCCTTCTGTTTATTTAGGAGTGACTATGTTGGCTTCTGGACACGTGGAGATCTGGAACTTGTTTGGGGTCCCCGCTTTGGATTCTCCCCTTGTAATTACATCGATGAGGCATGTGGCTCCTTTGTGCTCTTTTGGAGACCACCTTTTGGTCTTGGCCTTTGCAGTTACACCATTGAGGCATGTGGCAGCTTCCGCTTATTATCATATACTTAGCTGATTTGGGCCCGAGTGAATGCTGCCTTTCTCCATTGTTGTCATGTGTGCCTCTAGTCTCTTCGGGTTGTTTGCTCCTTCGCCGACCCTACCCCTTAATTGTTGAATCCACCCACCCCTTCATTTGGGATCCATTGCGAGATCACAAGACTAAACCGACCCTTTTGATTTTCTTCTGTGTAGAGGTGTGTTTGATTATTTTTTCCTAAGGGGAAAAATTGGTCAACGAGGACACCTTGTATATGCCCCTCCCTTCTTCTTCTTGTCTATAAGATATTTTACAGATATTCCAAACCTTCCTTCTAAACATTGTAATGTAAAATATGTGCTTTTGGGCTTGAATGTTGTGTACTTTATCAATTTTGGGAGTAATATAATTAGATCTGTGGATGTTTCAAACCCTCTTCTGTGTTGTGTTGCAATTTTTTGGTATTTCATTACACAAAATTTATTGTGTAATGTTGTGCTTTTATTACAATTTTCTAGTTGTGTTTTGTTTATCATACAGGTTGTTTAACATTCTTCTGATGCATCACCTTCCCTTAAAGTAGGTTTTAATTTTATGCATTCTCTCTAACTCTATCTCCTTGGGAAATCCTTAGATTAGGATTAGATCGGCAAATCTCTGCACTTTCGAGTAGTTGTCACTAGGTTAGGATAGGAATCTGGCCTTCTCCGGAGGGTTATCCCGATTGTAAAGTCCAACGCGTTGGGATAAATCCATATTTGACGGGTCACATGGACTGCCTCAATCCTTCTAATTGCAAAACATTAGGGGTGCTGTGATTTCACCATAAAAGTATGTTTTTAGATAATATTCAATTTTTAAAATATTTATGTATTTATTTCCATTATAATTATGTTTGTCTAGAGGAATAAGAATATTTTTCCTTTGATTCAAAATTTTTGTGAGAACCAAGATTGTTTGTGCTAGGTTTTGTTTCATTCGGAGTAAATAAAATCACTTCCATTCTCCATTCTATTAACATCCTCATGTGAAAGCAAATTTCATAAGATATTTTATGAAGGTTCTCAAGTCTTTATTGAACTCTTCAATAACTGATAGTGGGGATGATTTTTGTAAGGCTCCTATCCCGATGTGGTATGCTAAGAACATATGTGGAGTCCATCTTAGGGTCAATGAAGAGTGACAACATTTCCCTGTCTCATATTTCTTATTAGACGGATTAGGGCTCAATTGTTTCCAACTTGATGGTTGTCCGTAGAAGGTTTTGTGGCCAATGGTCATTTCATCCCATCTATATGTTCTCCATGGATATCTAATAGGTCGTAGTGCTGAATTGGGTGGTGGGTAGGATTGTCCTAGAAAGTATTTTCATGTTATTTACATTTTTGAGCTTTACTCTAATGAAAACATTGATGACTTCTTGGTTTCTAAGGATGAATCTGATGATGATGCTAAGGATGAATCTGATGATGATGGTGGGCATTATGATGGTTGACCGAAACATGACATTATCAAATTTTTCTTGAAGGGAAGAGGTAGGGGAATATAACAAAAAACTTAAAATTCATACAACAAAAACAAATATAATAAAACAAACACAACAACTGGAGCACACAATACACAAAATGCACAGTAAAAATTTGAAATAAAAATCAGCTACATATATATTATATTTCTTGAAAATATTCAGCTGGGCTTCACTTCTCAATTTTTCTTCTTCTTCCATTTTGTTTACTCTTTTCTTTCTTACCTCTTATACCCAAAAATGAAACATACATAAAAATTAAAAAATTCAATTGAGAAATTAATTTCATATAGCTACACATGAGAGACATACATTCCTTCCAAGAAGAATACAAACATTAATTCATTTTCTAGGATTAGTGAGAATGTCAGAGATCAAATCTAATCATTCCATTTAAAGAAGATGTTTTCATTATTGCCAGAACTTGTAGTAGTCAGAAGCTTCCATCTTTCATAGGTCACACTGAAATGTGGTGGTTGAGATTATATCTCCAACACTCCCCCAATATCTTAACTCATTTTCATCCATTTTAGAAATATATGAATGTTCTCCGTAGCTATGGCTACCATTCCTAGATCTTCCATTATTTACTTCATCTTTAACATAAAAACCCAAACAACATCTTAGATATCCGGATGCATCTTTTCCCAATGGGTTAGTAAAAATATCTACAAATTGATCTTGTGATCTACAATACTCAAGACATATTTCCTTGTTATTTACCAATTGTCTTATAAAATGATATCTAGTGTCTATGTGCTTCCTTCTTTTATGAAAATCATGACTTTTAGACAATGCAATGGCCAAGTTGTTATCACGATAAATATTTATTTCTTCTTATTGTTTATTCATCAACTTCGGCTAGAATTATCCTCATCAAACGACTTGACATGTTCTACTCATAACTGCCACATACTCCACTTCTGCTAAAAAAAAGTTTTTTTATAATGGGTTATTTCTTTGATTCCCATGATACTACCTATAAATTTTGGTCAGAGATCCAAATAATTAAATAGAAAATGAAAAATTCTCATATACCATCACACATGCTTATAGGTATATATACAAATATATAGGTAAATTATAGCCTATAAATATGGATTCAACAACCCATGATTCTCTCCTAGAATCATTTTGATGTTAAACCTGTAGAAAAACCACATTAACCAATACATATATATGAGTTTGTTGTATACAACCCATATAACAAAAAATATTGCTACTATCCAATGTAATAATAATACACACATAAAAATATATGAGAATTTGATAATGTTTTCCTAACATTCCATCGCTTAGTGTGAACATGGGGAAAACATCCATTTTGCATTGCACCTAATTTTGAGATGGTGTGATTTTCCATTGGTTTATCAAAAACCAAGACAAAGATGGTTTTCTATTAGATAACTAGATTTCAAGATTTGTGTGATTTTGTATTGGATTATCACAAACCAAGACAAAGATATGGTTTTCTATCGGTTGACCAAAAAATGAGACAAAATAGGTTTTCAAATGGTTTACCCCAAACCATACCACAATGTGCAATACTACTTCGGTTATCATCATGTCTTCACGTTTAGGATTTTACTTTTAAATCCATACATATTAATCAACTCAAACGGAAACATTGTGTCATTTCCCCCACAATGTGAAGTTTGATAACACATTATTATGAAAAAATCACAGTGAACTAAAAACACACTCACACATGTCACCATAGAAAAAGTGACCCTATCGTTGGCGGCGACTGAGGAGATGTTGTTGATTGACCTCCAGCATGATGTGCCTCCTTCCTCTAGTGTGAAGTTGCTAACTCAGATGAATATTAATTTGATTTTCATCATATAATTCTCCTCCTCAACTCGAACGCCGTATTACATCGATAATGTGTCCGACAAAAAGTGAGGAAATCCTTTTTATTTTATTTTTTCAACTTTTACAATGACTAAATTTTATTTTATTTTTAAAATCTTTTGATGACAAATAATACTTTAACACTCGCATAATGACACAATTATAATACTTAATGATAATTTTACTATGATTGATAATTTGTGATAATACATATGAATAATTATTTTGACATGGACAATGATATTTGACAACTAAGGAGTAACCATAATTTTTTTGACTATTGATGCCTGGTCTACCAATGACTTACCACTCACGACCCAACAAAATGACTATGATAATGATGACATTTTGACATAAATAATTTGTCATATTTGACAGTTAAAAGTCACAAGGAAATTCACTATTTATAGATTCTAATCAATAATTTTACATGAGTTTTTATGCACTAAAAATAGATTAACTAATAATCTATTATTCAATGAACCACTTATAAAAAAATAAAAGATAAATCTACCCTAAATGACTCTATAATATTGAGTGTAATTCAATGGACCTAAACTTAATATAACAAATTGACTGAACACACACATCGAAAAAACTAAAACAATGGGCAACAACATGGCGTGGAACTTGAGCAGTGTAGTGTCCACTTTCCTTTGACACCTTTTGTTACTAATCATGATATTGCTGACTATATTATAGACATGATTATGGACCCTATTATAGTATGATGATAGATGTTAGATCATGGGTTATTGTTGACTTGATTATGTTATGATTATGATTATAAAAAACACCTTGGATATTGATGATGGTATACTATTTGACGTGGTTATATTATGAATGTTGTGCGGACTTGTGATATTTGGATATTGTGAGTAGACCTAGAAATGGAAATTATTGGATGATGATATAAGTGTTGAGAAAAATTACAAATGACATTGCTAGATTGCTTTGATGTTGTTATGATTCATATATCTAGATGATTTTGGTAACTATATTTATATTAGTTTGGATGTTCTAATATGGCCACGAGGCCGAAGGAGGTATTTGTGTTTTGCAGGTTTAAAATATCACAACAAACATCGGGGGATTGGAGACCAACCACATTGGAATTATAGATGAATTCAACAAGGTCACCATGGCAACTAGTATTTGTTTGTGTGTGTTAGGGATTCCCATGGGGGATCACCTTTAATTGTGACCAAGGGGTTTTATGTATTTTCTTTTATTTTGGTCCCTTTGTTTATGTTTGCATGTGTTTATTTTGTGATGCTTTTACCCCTTTCATTAATTATTAAATGGTGTGTAAATTTTGTGAGTAATCATATTGTTAAAATAAATAAATCAAATATGTCATAATAAGGTAATTAATGATAGTTGTTGGCCATGATTTAAAGTGATATAAGTATGTGTAAGAGATATGTAAGTGATGTGTGTATTGACTTTTGAGTGTGAAACACTCCACCTTCTTGGAAATTCGAAATTGTCCTTGGAGGCTAACTTTGGAGGCTTGTGGGACAAGTTAAACTTGTCCCATACCTCTTAAATTTAATTACCAACCATACCTACGGTTGGGGAGTTGAGATTAGATTTTTATAATGCTTTTTGAGAAGGTAGGTTGTAGGTTTTAATTGCACTTTTCTTGCATGATTTAATCTCAGTCCTTTGGGGTGTGGGTTGGATTTGAGTGTGTAAGTAAACTGTCATATTATTCACCCACCTATTTATTATGCATTGGAGAATGAAGTTGACTTTTGGGTTGGGGTTGAAGATGTGTGATATGGCATCCTACGTGGATCTGCCTCATCCTCTTCCCTTCCCTCTTCTATAAAATTCGAATGGCTTTCCTTGTTTTGGGGTTGCTTCATTTTGGAGACTTTATTCTTGGGCGAATTCCTTGCTATTTTGGGAGCTCTTGCTTTGAAGAAGTTTTTTTGGAAAGATTGTTGCATGCTTGTGCTTGGCTATTTTGGATTGCTTGCATTGGGATAAAGCTTGTTGTTTTGGAACTTGGAACAACTCCATCATGGAGAGGTAGGAGCTTGACTCTTGAAATGCTCTTCTTTTATGAATGTAAGTGTTAATGTATGAATGTTTTAGCATGTTTGTGGGCCGTTGGGTTGATGGCCTAGGAATGGTGTAGGAGAAGACTATGGGGTTATATTTTGTGGGAGGCACAAGTGTGTTTTAGGGGGATATTAGGATGGAGGGAGTTGCGATTTGGGTTCCACCTTACAAAGAAATAGATTGCATTTCTTTACTCGTTATGGGGTGCCATAAGAGGTTGGGGAGGCATAAGGAAATATGAGTAATAAGGGGTACTTAGGGGAGGCATAAGGGCATATCGGGGATGTAAGGGCATATATATACATATGTTGGTGGTTTGTTCTCGGTGGTGATACCCATTTCCCCTTGGGAGGTATAAGCAACATCCCCGATAGTTTCTTGCTCCTTTGGCTTGCTTGATGAAGCCTCAGTATTGTTTGTCATGTTTTATTAGAGTTGAAAACTACATTCTATTTGGAATTGTGTTTTATTGTGATTATGCTACTTGAGTGTTTGTGGAAGCCTGTTTTAGCCATGAGTTGGATCACATCTTTTATTGCTCTGTGGTTGGGGCTCGGGGGACAATGAAGAAGGATGGATTCTCCTCTTCTTTGGATTTCTTGGTTGGGTGGAGAGTGTTGCCTTTCCCCTATTTTTGTTGTGATCAAATTGGAAGAATGAGAAATATGCATGTTACGTTGTTCTGGAGCTGAGATAAAGACAATTTGAAAATCCCTTGTGAAATGAAATCTGATTGTAGCCCCTTTTCCACTTGAATTGGATTATCTGTGTATTCATTATAATGTAAAGATACTTTGTATTGGTAATGAAAGTGGAAATTTGAAATGTAAAAGATTTCTACTATGTATTTTGTTTTGGAAAGAATGTGAAAGAATGACACCTGTTTTGTATGTTGTATTTTGAAATCAAATGGAAAGGAGGTTGTAAGATTTTCATTTGAATTAATGGAAGTGTTTTCCTTGTTCATATGATATTCTTCAATTGGAAATCTGTATTTAACACGTTCTATGAAATCCTGTTTGGAAAAGAGGAAAAGTGAAACACGTGAAAAGAAAATGTATTATTATGTCCTGTATATAATATATGTTTTTGAAAGAATAAAATAAGGAAGTTGTAAAGTTGTAAAGTTGTCTTTTGGAATAGATAAAGGATTGCATAATCTTCCTCAAATTGTATCATTGTGTTGAATTTCATCATTTAGATGGGAGCTGTAATCTTTGTTTGAAAGGAAGTGTAATACTTTGTTTCTTTGAAATATGTGAATGTTGGAAATCAGAGACGTATCTTAGGTTTGAATAGTTGGATTGAATCAACTAAATGCATTAGATTAGGTTTGGAGCACATTATAATACTTGGAAGAAGACAATGGAAAATAGACCTTTTAATTTTTTTTTAACTCTATCTTGTATTCCTATTGACAATTATTTAATCCCAAATGCTCAGACTGAATCTACAACAAAGGAATAACAAATAAAACATTAATTTGGGCATACTAAGATCTAATCTAATTCATCTAGATATTAACACTTAAGGAAATTCTTATAAAAACTTAGCAAAATTGGGCTCAACCATTTTGCAGTCGTGTTGCTATCAAGAAATGTAAATGTTCAAATTGCAAATCAATCAGACAAATTGAATCTTGAAACCTCTCTTAAATACACCTAAGAAAAAAATTTCCATGTCTATTTGACATGTTGAGAGAGGGACAAGAAAAAATTGAACAAATATAACAAGTTAAAGTTTACCAGTTTACATTGTAAAAGCTTGCAGAATGTTTTCACAAAATTTACCCCTTAATCAAAATAAAAAATTAATGATGTTTTTGTAAAGAGGACGTCGATATATTTCTAGAAAGTCCTCATTTTCCCAAAACAGAGCCCTCTATCAAAAGTTATGGCCTTCTGAAGGTTTTCCTTCACTTTGCGTCAAAAAAAAGAATTTTGGGGAAAACATTCCTTGGCGGGCCTTTGGGCTGAATTTTTCACTTAGAACTTCAGAAAAATTTTGGGAAATTTTTCCTATTTTTCCCCACCGACCTGCAGCCAATCAGAGGCTGCCATGTTGCACCATGAGGCATCGGCACAGGGGTGGATCTCTTTTTAATTTTAGCGATTCCAGAAAATTTTGGGAAAATTTTCCAAATTTTCCCTGCCGCCCACCGGCCCGTAGCTAACAGGAGCTGCCACATGGCATCATGAGGTACTAGAGGAGGTGTGGGTGAATGATACCCTATTAACCCTTTGGGGCATTAAACTAATTCCCCCCCGCCTCCATACCTTCCCGGGGTTGGCTTAGGAGGTGCCACGTGTCCCTAATGGAATTACTGAGACCCGCAGGTGAGCGGGGCAAGTTTTTTTGTTTTTTTTTTTTAGCCCCACGTGGGAAAATTTCAAAAATTCTCCCCGTGGCCTGCCGATCCACTCTTCGGGTACATTTTCACCCCTGGGCCCACTTGCCCGCTCTTGGGGAAAATTTTCACCAAGGCTCGTCGGCCCATAACTCAAAAACTATGAGGAGTTAGGAGAACTTATTTATATCACTGGAAAGGTAAGGAAATTTCCTATCCAATGGAAGTAATTTAGGGAAATTTTGAATGCATTAAGTTTGGGAAAAATTGGGTTGAATCTTTAAGCCGGTTAGAGAGTGGGTATGGTGAGGAATTACCCTCTGAACCTTATTGAACCTTCTAACACTAAAATTTGGACCTTGTGACCTCTAATAATTGTTAATAAAAGAAAAGAATGTTCTAGTGAATTAGAATTGTTCTGGAACTTGTTAGTGACAATTGTTGCCTTGTAATCTGGTTGTAGACTCTTTTAAACAAAAAAAAATTATTCCCTAATTTTCCTAATTAATCCTATGTTGTTCCTTGGTCTCAAGTGGGTTGTTTTAGTGGGCGTAACAAGAAAACTTGCGTAGAAGATGGATCTATGGATTTGAATAAAATATAATAATAATAAAATTGATCAGATAAAGATAACTGAAAAAAAAACTCCTTAACAGATACACATGAATCGCCCACTTGGAAAGGAATTCCCTTACCAAATTCCATATGTCTCGAGCCTTCAATGTTCCTTCTCGGTATAACAGATATCAATGGAAGTTTATATAGGATATAATGGAATAGGAGGTGTCTAGAGTCTAAATGCAATGAATATAGTTGAATGCACAGTTATGCAAAACTTGTATCTTTGAGGAATACGTGTATGGATATCAGGTATGCAAATGATATTGAATTTAGATTCCAATCCATTATAAGATTGAATCCCTCATGCCAAACACAATATTTTGTGTGAGGCCGAGTCTTCAAGAAGATTCCTATCATATATTTGGATCAAATATAAACCATTATGGCATTTCCCCATTGTTTATTTCATTTCTCCATTATACACTGAGATTGACGATTTCTCTAATACCAAATACAACTTTGGTCAGAGATCCAAATAACTAAACAAAAAATGAAAACTTCTGATATTTCATTACACATGCTTGTATGTATATATAAAAATTCATAAAAAAACTATAGCCTATAAATATGGAGTCAAAAATCCATGATTATCTCCTAGAATAGTGTGGTTGTTAGACCCATAAATTAACCACATTAACCAATACATATATATGAATTCATTATAAACAACCCATATAAAAAATAATACTACTACTATGAATGAATAATAATACACACATTTAAAAATATGTGAGCACTAAATAATTTTTTCCTAACACTACACATGTTTGAAAATTAAAATCATAACCAGATGTACTTTTCCTATCATCAACACTTCCATCAAAATCGTTTTCCATCTATAAAATTATCAAAAACTTATCCATGACTGAATATAAAATTTCATAGTTCTTTGTTCTATAAACATACCTCAGTATTACTTTTCCGGCTTGGCAATGAGAGTCTTTTGGATGAACCTCAAAATAAGGCTCTCACTATACATAATTTAAGGCCTTGTGGCTGTCAAGTACATGAGACTACCAGCTATTCTTTTAAATAATCTAGGATTAACAAATGAACCACTATCATCCTTTCTAAACATCATTCCTATAACTCACTTACATACTTTAATTGAGAAATAAAAATAACTTCAGAGATTTCTTAACTTCTATTCCTAATAATTATTTCATCGGACCAAGGTCGGTCATTTCAAACTCTTTCATCATGGCTTCCCTAAAGAAATATCTGCAAAGGTCTCTCATGAAAATTAAATCTACATAAAGACACACAATAAGAATTTTACCTTTTCATCAATTTTTATATACAAAGTAGGCTCGCTTTTTCACCTTATGAAGCCTTTTTTAATTAAATAAGAATAAATGTGGTTGTATCATGCTCTAGGAGATTGTTTGAGTCCATAGAGCACCTTTTTCATCTTGTATACCTTTTCTTCATGACCTGAAATTTCATATCCTTCTAGATGTTGTACATAAACCTCTTCTTCAAGATAATTATTTAAAAATGTTGACTTCATATCCATTTTAAAAAAATCAAATTTTATGATCTCTAATGGCCAAAATGGTTCCTATTGTATTCAAATGTACTATAGGAGAAAAAATTTCATTGTAATCAATACTAGGATGCTATGTTAAACCACTAACAACCAATCTTCGCTTATGCTTCAGCGCTTTACCATCCAGACCATGTTTATTTTTGTAAATCCATTTTGCACATATGACATCCTTTCCTTGAGGACAATTCACCAACTCCCATGTGTTATTATTCTCAATAGCTTCAATCTCTTCATCCATGGCTTCATCGAAAGACATTAGATTAGTAAATTCTGAAAATTAAGCAAAAATAGAGAGAGAATTTGATGTATCAACATTAAAATCCGATTCATAAATATCTCTTAAACTCATTTATTGCTGCAATAAACTTTCCATTATAGGATCCAAAGAACTGCTCCTATCAAGTGTGTTTGGTAGACTTATTTCTAAAGGCATCATGGCTAGTGTTCTTGGTGAACTCTGTTGTCTAGGTGTAAAATTACTATTTCTTATAGATATCTTTTTTGTAGATGGAGGCATAGCTTGAGCTACAACTATTTGTGTACATCCAGGATTGAAAGAAGGTATTGCTTAAGGAGTACCTTCTTGATCTAACAATATCATTAACAATATCATCATGTGAATCAGTTGTTGCTACACTTATTATTTTTTATACACTTCTATCCCATGCTTCATTCTCAACAAATTGTACATATGTGCTGAATATAAATATTATAGTACCTGGATTAAACAACTTGTAATCCTTTGTATCTTCTAAATACTAAATAAAGAGAGACTTCTCACCTATGTTATATAAATTCCTTCTTAGCTCATTTGGAACATGAGTATATACAAAATAATTTCATATGTGAAACACTATTCCTTCTACTACTCCAAGCCTCTTGAAGAATGATGTTCTTTATGATTTTAGTTCAACATATTTTCTAAATATAAACAATAGTTGCTATTGGGTTAGCCAAATCTTCATTTGGTAAATTCTTTGAATTCAACATAATCCTTTCCATTTCCATGATGGTTCTATTTTTCCTTTCAACCACACCATTTTTTTGAGGTGTGTAATGGGCTATAAACTATTTTTGAATACCATGTTTTTTGCAAATATTCAAAAAAGATTTAGAGGTATACTCACAACCTCTATCATTTATTAATACCTTGATGTAGTAATGATTTTTCTTCTCGACAAGAGCCTTGAACTATTGAAAGACTCCAAAAGCATCAAATTTATGTCGCAAAAAGTATACCCATGTTTTCCTTGTATAATCATGAATGAATGTCATAAAATATGAACAACCTCCAATAGAATTTGTTTGCATTGGTCCACATACATCTGAGTGATTTTTGTCATAGTTTAACGTAGTAAACAAATTAGATATTATTAGGCTTGTTTTCTTTATCGTATCCCATTATTCTCTATCTTTTTGTAATTCTCCTTTAATTTTGGGGAATATTGTTATTTCTCTTTCCTATATAATTGTACGTGCTTCTGAATAATAAAGTGTGTGAGATATCTAATCTCTATTTCGTATCCACTTCTCACTCTTAATCTGGTATTAGAGTTATTATTTTTCTCTTTGAGCTTGTGAGAAATGAAATTACCATCAATCAAAATTAATTTATATGTTACTTGAATTCATATCAGAGCTTGGAAGCTTGGAGTAGAAAAAAATAAAGGAATTTAGAAGTGGTTGCATTGAGAAGTGAGACATGGAAGAGCCATTCACCTGCGTGGACATTGGACATGTGGAACAAGAACTCTAAAAAATTCCAATGCAGATATTGGAGGATCCTTCCATGTGACCTGCCAATACTAGAAGCATCTGAACATGGTAAATTTATACTACGTGAGTTTATTCACTTGTCTACTTAAGGATAAATAATTTGAACGAAGGAATTTATTTTTTGGTGCTACATGGAGACTGTTGCTTGGCTTTGAGAAGACTTGCTTTTATTTTTGACATGGAAGGGAAAACTTCCACCTTTTTTTTTTGCATAAGTGATTCAGAAATTACTAATCAAACTACATACATTTTAAAATTCCTCTGTAGACAAAGAGATAAAGGACATTTTTATCAAACATGTGGTGAAAAAAAGGTCACTGGTGTGGAAAACCTACTACTACGTGGAAAATGACTACTTCTATCTGAAGAAAGACTCCTGCATCGTTTTTGTTATTGGATGCGTTATCTTTGTTTTAGTTGAATGCCTCTGAATATCTACTACATCACCATTCCTGGAAGATAGTTGGACATTTGGTGCAATCCCTACAATATCTTGCATTCTTGATAGGACGTGAGTAGCAAAAAGACGTGGTGGAAATAAATGTTTGCTAAATATTTTTTTTAAAAAGTTCCATTATTTCCTAAAAAAGAGCCTCAAACTAGCTCAAGTCGAGTCCCACAGACCAACGTTGAATGTCAAGTGTGAATGAAACAATCGGGACTACTGAGAGCCATGAAAATGACTTGCCAGCCGTAGAACACTGTATAATAGCTCAAGAAATCTACGGGTTCTATTTTTAATTTCTTAACGATCTTCATAACACTAACAACCTTGTATTCGACGATATAGTTTGAAGAGAAATTCTCGAGTTTTTTTTTGACGTCAACTACCAAACGAAGAGAGTTCGAAAAGAGCTCAAAGCTGATTACGATGGAGACTGTGAAGACAAAGAAGAGCACCCTAAGAGGCATCACCATCTCTCATCAAAAGAATATTGAGTGCATCTCAGACACCGACTCTCTCAACATTGAGTCAAAACTTTTAATAATTCTTTGAAATTAATTAAAAAAACTATTTTTTTATTACAATGTCTTCTCCGAAGTTGCTTCTATAGGATGCCCAGTTACTTAAAGTGCCAAATTATGCACGGTGGAATATAAAAATGCACACGATCCTTCAGTTTGAGGGATTATGGGGCATTGTCACATGGTCTGTTCCAATTCCTACTAACGTTGATGAGCTCATAAAATATGATATGGCTAGTGCCAAAGCACTAATGTTGATTATGTTGAGTATCACAGATGATGTTCAAACACATGTTTGGGATGTAGAGAAACCACAAGAATTATGGGATAAGTTAGAAACCATCTTTGAGGAGAAGAATTAGACTAAGATACTCCATCTTCGGTCGAAATTGCATACCTTATCTATGGGGTTAGATGAGAAATTTGAGGAGCTCTTACATCGGGTGGTTAACCTACGAATGGAGTTATTAGCTCTCGGTGAGAAGGTATAAGACAAGATTCTAGTTTCGATCACCTTGAGGGAACTCCCTTCTCATTTATGAGTGTTCATTACGACATTGAATGTATCCAAATGGAAAGTGACGTTTGAAGAACTCATGAACTTGTTGCAGAAGGAAGAGGCCATCCATTCAGTCCAAGATGACACCCAAGAAAAATCCCTTTTCTCAAAGCCCCATCGTGGCCAGAAGATTTGGAAAGGTCTCCCAAAGAAGCAAACACAAGCACATCAGAATTACCAGCAACAAGCTCAAAAGTCATAACCAATGTAGAATCCACACATGATCCATCATCTTCCTTGCTTAATTTCATTGGTGTCACAACCGGTGTTGGGGATACCTTGCACTTTGCCATATTAAATCTTTTAAAAACTTCATTTTCATATTTAGATTGAGAAATAAATATGCCATCATTGGATTGATGGACTTGAATCCCCAAAAAATACTTCATAAGACCCAAATTAGACATTTCAAATTCATTCTTCATTGCTGATTTGAAAGACTCTTTGTAAAGATCACCGGTAAGGATTAGATCATCCACATACAAGAAAAAAATTAAAATTTTACCTTGCTTGTTGACTTTGATGTAAAATTTTGGCTCACAACCACTTCTTTGGAAACCATTTTGAATGAGATAGGAGTCAATGCGGCTGTACCAAGCTCTTGGAGTTTGCTTTAATCCATAGAGTGCCTTCTTCAACCTATACACCTTGTCTACATGACCTGGTATCTCATAGCCTTGTGGTTGTTCCACATACACTTCCTCCTCTAAATAGCCATTTAAAAATGTAGACTTTACATCCATTTGACATACAAGCCACTTATTGTGGGCAGAAATAGCTAATATAGTCCTAACTATGTCCAATCGAGCAACAGGGGAAATTTTCCAAACTTTAAAGGTTTGGAGATTTTTAGATTTTTATTTTCCAATACTATTTAGAAGATTTTCAACTGTCTTTAAAAGATTAACACTATGTTTCTTTTTATAGTTTTAATTTTTCTAAATTAACAATTCTTTTTTTCCGTATGTGAAAACTATCACCTATTACTCTCTATAAGAAATTTGGTACCCTACCTTATATTAAATACAAAATATTGATAATAATTTTTGAAAAAAACATTTAATTATTAAATATTGATGATAACATTTATATGAATTCAAGGACTTTCCATTCATTAAAATATTGCAGGACACTGTAAACAAAAATATGCTTGGAGTATCAAAAATGAAAGAAAATGATTCATTTGCTAAAAAATAACTGCTCAAATACAGCAACACATTTCTACACAGCATTAATTTTCCGAATGCAAAATTATGTAAATTCAAACAACAAAGCATTTCAATATCCTATATAATCTATAGCACAAACTCTGTATCTCTAATTCTATACCCAGATGAACACGATTTTTGGTGCTAATTAATTTAAGATGTAAGAATAAATAAGATTACCATTGTTTTTAACAGTTCGGCCTGACTTGCATAAGCATTTTCTCTTTCTCGTACGGATGGCAACTGCGATGCCAGTTCCTGAAGAAATTAAACAAACACACAATTCTATAATTTTAATGTTCAATTCCAATATGGTTTTTTTTTTGTCATGTGAAGCAGACAAATTTCAACATACCTGTGCTTTCTTAAAGAGTTGACTCGAATAAGGCGCCTTTTCATTAGCAAGTATACTGTCTACAAACTCCAACAATTTAATTATTTGTTTCTCCTTCCTTACAAGTGAAGTGGTTTTATTATCGAAAAGGACAGCTCTCGAATTGCATCGTCGAACTAATTCCTGCATGAAGCTTAAACAAATCATCATAGTATTTTTATAGAGAAATGATTTTAGTAGCTTACACGCTATTTTAGAAGAGATGCAAAAGTTTACCAACAAAAAAACAAGTTACGACGTAAACTAAACTTTAATTATTTTGGATTTATTTTCTTATGATTAGTATTTGGCGAAGGTCAAAATACAGTTACGAGAAAAAATAATAACAAAAAGGTCCACTAAGCGGTTTGTTACAAAAATAATTAATAGTAGGTTTGTGAGCACAAATATTTTGACACGCATTGGAGAAAATGTAGGGCCTAGACGGAACGGGTGGGAAGGAGAACTTTCAATATGCTGAGTGGCTCATCCATGACCCTGGCTCTGGCTTTGCACTGAAGGACCCTAGCAATCACACCTGGGCGGACTATGTCTCGGGCAGCCTGTCTGCATAAAGGGTTCTAATTTCCCTCCCCTATCTCCGGTTTGCAATGTTCAGGGACCATCCTCAGTCATGCCTTCTTATTGGGTGGAGAGAGCAAAAGGAAGGTACAACTTGTGGGTTCTAAAAAGCAAGCATGAAAGGTAAAAATGACTGATTCTATTAAAGTTTTTGCATACCTTGCTGCTCAATTTCTTCATTACAAAATGCATACAAATGTTTCATATATAGAGGCATTTCAAAAAGTTTGTTTCTTAGCAAGCTAGAAAATATTAAATGAGATTTGGTACGAGAAAATATTTTACGATAAATTGGAAATATTTTCCAAATCCCTTTTGTTGAAAAAATCTGTCAAACTTAATCTGGTAGTTGAGATTACAAAAAACCCAACACTCCTCCCTTATCTTAACTACCATGCTACAACACCAAGACATTCTCTGAGATACTCAAAATATATATTTTGGTAAAGGCTTCGTGAGAATGTTGGAAAACTAGTCTTTAGACCTGCAAAAGTCCAAATATATTTCACCATTGTTGACGAGCTCCGTAATGAAGTGATATTTGGTGTCGATGTGCTTGCTCCGCTTGTGGAACACATGATTCTTTGACTGTGAAATTATTGAGTTGTTATCGTAGAATATATGTGTTGCTTCTTCTTGATAGTGTTCCAAATCTGCTAGAAATCTCGTAATCCATACTACTAGGACAAGCTACTACTATCGTTGTTACATATTTTTCTTTTGTGGACGAAAACGACACCGAGTTACTTCTTGGATTCCCATGAGACTGCACCTAAACCAAAATTAAATACATAACCAGAAGTAATTTTACTGTCATAAATGGTACATGCACAATTACTATCCCAAATCATCATCTGGTGCATACCAAATTCCATAATTTGTAGTTCCAGCAACATATCTTAATATCCTCTTTCCTTCAAGCCAATGTGATTCTTTGGGAGTCTCCATGAACCTTGAGATGAGACTAACTCCATACATTATATTTGGCCTTGTTGTCGTCAAGTACATCAAACTTCAAACAATTATTTTATACAATGTTGGATCGACATTGGATCCCTTATCTTGTTTGCTTAGTTTGAGGCCGATAGCAATACGTGTTGTTGTGGGATTCAATTTCAACATATTGAACCTTTTCAACACATCATTTACATACCTGGACTGACATATGAATATTCCTTCTTTAGATTGAGTCACTTATGTGCCCAAAAAGTATTTCATCAACCCTAAATCGGTCATTTCAAATTCCTTTTTCATGGCTAACTTAAACAAGTCAATAGACAAATTTCCTGTGAATATGAGATCATCAACATACAAACAAACTATTAGAATCTGACCTCTAGTATTCATCTTGATCTATTGGGTCAACTAAATTCTGCTTTTGTTGAATCCATTCTGCAGAAAATATACATCCATCCTACTATACCATGCTCTCGGAGCTTGTTATAGACCATACAAGGCCTTTTTCAACATATCGACTTTAGTTTCTTGTCCATATATTTCATATCCAAGTGGTTCGTTGAACATAAACTTCTTCTTCTAGAAAACCATTCAATAATGTTGACTTGACATCCATTTGATATAATTTACATTTATTCTAAGTTGTTATGGCTATGATAGTTCTAACAATGTCAATTCTAACCACTTGTTAAAATTTTTGTTATAATCAATTCTTGGATGTTGTGAGAAGCCCTTTGCTACTAACCTTGCCTTGTGCTTTTTCACATTTCCATCTGCATTAAATTTGGTCTTATAGAACCACTTAAAACCAATAACAAATTTTCCTTCAGAAAAATTGAGTAAGTTCCAATTTTGATTCTTTTCTATAGAATCCATTTCTTCATCCATATCTTTTATTCATTCTTCATTTTCTACAACATCTTCAAAATAAATAGGACCACCTTGTAGAAACAATGAAAAATCAAAGTATAGCTCTTCATCTTTCTCATTTGGATCATATATCTCCCTTATACTTCTTGTCTTCTTGGAAGCATTTTTGAAACGAGATCTAAGTTCTGCCAATGTTGGATTAGATGAGTCACTATTCTATGGACTTGTAGTTAGTGCATGCCTTGAGGCTCCACCAGGCTGAAAATTTATTCTGGGTCTCCATATTGTATGTGGAGTAGGTGTCCTAAAATTGTCTCTTGATTGATTTCTTTGAGGGATGTGAGTTTTAGGTGCATTCTGAGAAGTTACTACCACACTCTGTTGAGTAGTGGGGTCATGGAATGGAGTGGTTGCTAGAGCGAGCCCTTGTGAAGCTGGTTGATTGACCTTTGCACCATTTCCTTCAACTTCATATTTTCATGAGATACCTCTATAGAGATACATGTCTCTTTATCAATACTTCTATCCCAGGCTTTGTTCTCTATAAATTCAACATCTCTATTGATAATAGCCTTATTGGTGATGGGATTATACAACTTATAAGCCTTTAACTACTCATTGTAACCAACAAAAACACATTTTTCACCTCTATCATCCAATTTCTTTCTCAATTATGTAGGTACTAGTGCATACGCAACACATCCAAATACTCTTAAGTGTTTAATACTATGCTTCTTTCCGCTCCATGCTTCTTTAATAATCTTGTGAGTGATACTCTTCATTGGGCACCTATTTGATAGGTAGGATGCACATGTAACTACTCCTGCCCAATACTCATTTGGCAAGTGTTTTACCTTCAGTAGACTCCTGGCCATATCTATAAGACTCTTGCTCTTTCCATCTATTACACCATTTTGTTTAGGTGTATACCTAGTTTTCAACTACTTATGTATTCCATTTACCCTGAGAAAATTTAAAATTCATTTCAATTATATTCGCCACCTCTTTCTGATCTTAACACCTTGATAATGTGACCACTCTGCTTCTCAACGAGGGCCTTGAATTCCTTAAAAATATCAAAAACATTTGATTTGTGATTTATAAGATATACCCATGTCTTCCTACTAAAGTCATTGGTAAAGGTAAAAAACTACATACTTCCACCTATCGAGGGTGTTTGCATAGGTCCACATAGGTTTTGTAGATGATTTCAAGGGCTCTGAGCTCTAAATTCCTTTCCAACTAGAAAATTTTTTGTGTGCTACTTTGCAAGAATGAAAATTTGGCACGATGTTTCACGTGCGTCGATCAAAGGTATTCCATTCACCATATTCTTCTTATGGAGCAAATTTATGCCATTAAAATGTAAATGTCTAAGCCTTAAATGCTAAATCCAAGCTTGGTTATCTTTATTGACTTGGAGTGCATATGGAGATGTCATGCTTGTAAATCCTCTTTTAGTGAGGTCTTGACAATCCATAGGTGATTTAGAGCTAGCACCCACTAGGCTTAAAAATCCTTCTTGAAAAACATTTTCTTCACCCATAGGTGGTTGGAAGCGGCATCCAGTACCTTCTCAAACCTTCTTGTTTAAAATTTTTATTTTCACCCTTTGAAAACTACTTAACAACTGCTAGGATTGAAAAACTTGATTGAGAAAAATTTTACACATCATGACTTGGGGGAACCTTAGTAGCCGCTATGGTATAAGACCCTTCTTGAAATTTCTTTTGTTCTTCTTGACTTGGAGGAACCTTAACAACCGTAAGGGTTACAGACCCTCCTAGAAATATTTTTTCTCCTTCTTTGGTTTAAATAACCCTAGCGCCGACTAGGGTCGAGGAACCTATTTGAATTTGTTTTTGATTTTCTTCCCTTGAAAGACCCCTAATGCCCACTAGGCTTGAGGAAACTTCATGAAAAAAAAATTGATCTTATTTTTTACTTGGAGGAACTCTAGTGCCCACTAGGATATTGGAACCTCCTTGAAAAAAATTCTCCTTCTTTACTGGGAGAATGCCAAGTGCCCGCTAGGCTTGAAAAACTTTCGTGGGAAAAAAATTCCCTTCCATATTTTTTTGAGAACTAGCAACCACTAGGCTCCGAGACTCTCATTCACTGCGATCTCCATGACTCATGCAAGAGTATGAGATAACTACCCCTAGGCTCATGTCACTTTTTATTTTCAATGGGAACATTTTATTTCTTTTCATTTCCACCTTAGCTATGACATGTTACTTGGATTTCGATCCAAAATAATACATTCTCCTTCTTCAAGATACACTTTATAGCCTTTTTGTATCAACTGACCTATGCTCATGAGATTGTGTTTCAACTGAGGGACATAATAGACATCAAGAATGAAATTATTTTCTCCTTGTTTTGTCTTAATATTTATGGTCACTTTTTCATTTATTGAAACTTTATTGTCATTACCCAATTTTACCTCTAACTGAACAGATTCATCCAAGCTAGAAAATAAATCTTGTGAATCTGTCATGGGGTTAATACAACTAGAATCCAAACACCATACATATTTTGTGCTCTCTTGATCAAAATGACAAGTTAAAAACATAGAACTATGATTTAAACTTCTACAATCACGTTATTTTTGAAAAATTCAACTTTGTTTGCTTAAATCATACTGTCTTTTCCGACATTCAGTAGCATAATACCCATATTTTTTACAATAATGACATTGTATATTATATTTTTCATACCTTTCTTCATGTGACTTGTTGTGAGAGGAACTTCTGCCTCTACCTTTGCTAGAAACCTCACTAGAGATGGGTCTGGAGTTGTCTTGATCACTTTAATTTAGGGATCTAATTCCTTTTATTGAAATATTCCTCTTCCTCTCTTGCTCACAGATCTTCCCATGTCTCTCTGCTAACTAAAACTTGGCTCTTAAAGGCATGTTCTAAAGAGGAACTTTCAGATCTGTTAAGTATTTGTTCATGGGATAAAAAAGATCACATTAGCTCATCTACAGATAGCTGAGTCAAATCCTTGGACTCCTCAATGGAAACAACAATGTAGTGAAACATGGCTGGTAGAATCCTAAGGATTGTTTCTATGATCCTTTGGTCTTCTAAGGTCTCTCCATGGGACCTAATCTGATTTACTACACCCATCACATGGGTAAAAAAATATCAACACTATCAGACTCTTTCATCTAAATATTTTCAAAATATCTCATCAACATTTGGAGTTTGGCTAGTTTTACCTTACTGGTGCCTTGATATGTAGTTTCTAAAATGTCCCATACTTGTTTAGATTTAGTGGTTACATCTACTCTAGAAAATATTGACATGTATAGTTCTTACTAGATAAAAAATAAATATTTTGGGTCTCTTTTCCTATTTTCTTGAAGTATATCCTTGTCTACCTCTGACAAAGCATTATATGCAGCTTGATCTGCTAGTTCTAAGAAGCCATTTTTGACAATCTCCCAAGTATCTTGACTGTATAAAATGGTTTTGATTATAGTAGCCCAATAATCATAATATTTGGCATTAAAAATGGGGATTTGGTGTTAGAGTTAATAGATGTTATTTCTAGCCATGTCAAAAAATTAAATAAGATTTAAACTAGAAAATAACACAGATTTTAGAAGGCAAAAAAATGTGACTTATGGGAAAACATGAGCAACACCTTCGTTATTCTAAAGTTACGCACTCAGGTTAAGTATTTTCACTCTAATACCAGATGCGGGTTTTAAAAAGAAAGCATGAAAGGTAAAAACAAACTTCTTTTATTAAAGTTTTTCCATAGCTTCGCTCCTTAATTTCTTTATTACAAAATGCTTACAAATGCCTCATATATATAGAGGTCTTTCAAAAATATTGCTTCTTGAGAAAGATGGAAAATATTAAATGTGATTTGGTAGGAGAGAATATTTAACAATAAATTTGAAATATTTTCCAAATCCCTTTTGCTGAAAAAATCTATCAGACTTAATCTTGTACTTGAGATTACACAAATCCCAACACAAATTTACTCTTATTGGTCACTTTGTTTTTATTGGACCTAATATAGATTTAGTTAGAGCTTGGGTATAGAGAAAATGGAGGCCATTGGGAGGTCGAGATGTGGTAGCCATGACTTGTGAATCCTTCGTGTTTAGGTTTAATCTTGAGGAGGATTTTTAGAGGGTGATCAATGGATGGCATTAGATATTTGGTAAAACTATTGTACACATCTCTAGATGGAGCCTTGTTCTAGATCGAATATGGTACATGGTGCCTTCCATGTCTAGATCATTCTTCTTTCCCTAGCAATAGAGTTATGGGAAAATAATATTTTGGAGCAGATTGCAGAATCCCTAGATGATTTTTTTGTTGTGGATTACACCACTCTGGTTGAAACCTGTTTGATTGCTTCCAAGGTGTGTGTTAATGTGATCCATGGAAAACCTTACTCCCTCTATTCGGCTCATCTAAAATCATGGAGTCTGTGATTAGCCACTTATATACGAAATCTCTTGAGTCATATGTCCTAAAGGTATAATGATTGGTGACAGTGTTGGTGCATGCTTGGGTATTTGTCAGGGCTAGAAAAAAAAAAACTTGCTCTTCCCCTTCCCATGACCATTTTGGAACGAATTTACTTTGTTAGAGGTTGTTGAAACGTTGCGACAAGTGGATGTGGCTACTACGTAATTTATGGTGGAGTCGAGATCCGGAGGTAGCAGAGTGTGTCGTGATGGTGGGAGTTGTGTTGGCCAATAATGAGGACATGTTTATGGACTACTGTGTTACAAGCCCTTCTCTATCGATTCCTTAGTAGGATGGATAGGTGAGAGAAGGCCTGGAAATTGACAGGCTGTAGGCTGCTTTTCGTGATTTTAACCGTATATTACAACTGAATTTTTTTAGAAACCATAGACAATGACATGCGGAATATTTTAAAACCGGTAAATTTTTAAAGTAATTTATAAAAAAATATAATAGCTACTTATATATAGATGAACAGATTGTAGAAATATCTATAAAAAATTGTAGAATTTACAGTCACCTAAAAGAGCCAAACCGTCACAAAATTTCCTTATGACAGGAAGGGGTGACCGTCAAATTCCGTGCACAGGTGGGAGGTAGGGTGGAATCCCCCTCCGGATTTGAAAAAATGATTTAAATATTGACCACATTGTGGAGAAACATGTGAAATCAAAGAAAAACAATGTGAATCTTACTGATGAATAATCAGAGGATGAATCATATTTGCAAAATTATTCGACTGAGTCATACTCTAATGAAGCCTCTTCTCTTGATGGGAGATGAACAGAAAGGAATGATGAGGAACACTCCCAATACGGAAATTTAATGTTGTGTTTGATTTGGATGATCATGAACCTCCAAAAGTTTTTATGCCCCTATCATTAGAAATTCTTTACCGCTCAATCCAAATTCCCTTAAGATCTTGTAGGTTTGGGAGCTTCCTTGGTACAAACATTACATGAGATTGACTATTGGTTTTCTTGAGGATAGATGTAATTATACTGACTATGATGGTTGGAACTTGGTTTTACACAGAAAGTCTAAGGAGGTAACTTTCTTCCCCTCCTTGGTACATGCTTTGGTCATGATTCAGTTATGTCCTTGTTGTGGTCTAGTTTTTGTTTTTCGCAGATTATGTTTTCCTTGGTGCTTATGTGAATTTATTTAATATTTGGGTGTAGGCTCCGTTGTACTTGGTAGGGTCCAAAGTGAAAAATTATTTTCCGTTAAAAAAAAATTATGAAAGTGAGTCACACTTGGATTATTTTTGAGGTCTCTATAAATGTATGCTTATTAATATTTTAAAAACTTTAGATTTGTCAAATTTTGTTATTTAAAAGTTATCTAATAAGTAAAACAAGTATTACTCTAAACTATGAAGATTTTTTCATTTCTATTTGGGAGATGGTTAAAAAGGCTAAAGATGTAGAAGTAAATACTAAGGCTAAATCTAGGAAAAAAATTATACTTTCGAGATACAGAAACAATTTCTTACGTGCGGGATCATGACCTCGACCTTAACTGTGGCCCTGCATAAAAGGAACAAGCAAACTAAAGCAAAAATACCCAAGAGGAACAACTCACATGAGTTGACCGAGTTTCAGGCAGGCGCTCTAAGCCAGACTTGAATCTTCTCTCTCCTATGAATCTTGTCTGGGAAGTTGATGACCCACATTTGACCGCGCCAATAAAAAAATATATGGATTTTATCTCGTCGGCTAATTTCCATCAGTTAGACCTAACATCAACTCCATTAGAGCTACGGAGAGAAGAAAAAGGGACCCGCTAGGAGGTATTTAAGTGGTGGCCCTTTTTTTTGGGTCTTTCTTGTTTCGGTTCATGGTTGAAGAGGATTCACTCATGGTGATTAATGGAGGGACTAGGAATTTTTATAAACATACTATTACAACTTTCTAGATGCCGTCTTGATCTGGATTTGGGCAAAATAGAACCTATTTCCTTCCCCGTCTGGGTCATGATTCCAGGCCCTGCTCTGGTGCTGAGTTTTGGGATAAACACATCCTTGAGGGGATTGTCAAACCTGTACTGCCAGAAATAAAATCCAAAATAATAATAATTAAATGAAAGAGAGAGAAATAAATGAAATTAATGTGTTTGGTTTTAGAAGTGATGGTGGTGTGGAGACGTGATGGCAGGAGTCGGTGGAAGGTGGCGTGAAGGCATGTAAAACATGTTAAGGCACGTGTGCAGCTCGAGGAAGTCAGACATGTCATTATCCTTAGATAATAGTAGAAAAAGAAATTTATTTGATATCCGGATGCATAAACCATGCTGAAATCCAAGTTAACATTGTAAATTCACTAGTAAGTGGATAGTTGCAGACGTGGGTTCAGCACTTTTGCAATGGCGGACTCTTTCGTAGTTACTATGGCTACAATCTACACCACTCCCTTCTCAAATAACCATTTCAAAAGAGGGTTCGATCCTTCATCAACCAATAAAATAGCAGTCACGATTAAGGGTTACTCTACGATGGACATGTGGGTGTGACAAAACAAGATTTGGCTTTGGGAAGCAATCATAAATAAAAACGACAGATAATCCACCAATCTTCATTCATGTGATTGAAGGAAGCAATCAGAACTTTGCAGAAGGAACATCTCTCTCCTCCAAACGTAGTCACTGTGTGCACTCTTCCCAAAAAAACACTGCTCTCGCTCTACAGATTTTCGATTGGGCACCAAGATAGAATAATTATGAACTCGATAATAGGATATTCTCTTTTTTTTAATACTCAGTGCTTCCATAAGTCCCGAGGAATGTATGGATGTAGTTCGTGATGGGAAGACTTTGAGGAGTGAAAAGGCCGAGGAGGGAGATGGGTTTCCATCCAAACCCACGTATGTGTATGCCTCTGTGTGGAATGCAAGCTAATTTGAGGAGGGAAGGTGGGAAAGACCTTATTTTGGTCATCATATTCCTTAAATTTTCAGATACAAGGATGTCTATATCCCTATTGGATAAGAAAAATAGCTGCGCCTGTGGAATAATTTCTTCAGCATCTCCCTACCAGTCCAGGCTGTTGTGAAGATAACATTCTTCAATCTCACTCTTCTCATCTTTGAGATCACTAGTGAAACTAACATTTAGCTCTCTCCACTCTTTACAATTATGCCTTATTAAGATATCATAATGTAGGTCGTGGTGTGCACAAAATGGGTTTGTTGAAAAGGCCTTGAAATTTTTAAGCAAATACAATTGGAAGGTGTCAAGCGAGACTGCACAACCTTTGCCAGCGTACTCCTAGCTGTGTTAAAATGAGAGCTTCAAGGAAAGGGTGTTTGGAAGGCACTTCACTACCATTCCATTAGATACCTCGAAGAGACGTGATATCATGGGTTGTGTTGGTGACAAGATGCGCACAAAGTGGATTTTTGGAAAGAAATGGGTAACTTGAAATCAAAGTGCAACTAGCAAGTGTATCACCAAACTCTACAGCGACGAACACTAAAATTTTTCCAGGCATGATTCTTCTATCCTCATCTTTTATAATTCTTATCATTTGGTTTTTCATTTGCAATAAGATAAAATTTTGAACCGTAGGAATTATGATAGATCTATTTGTTTAAATAATCATGTTTTCAAAACAATAAGACGTTATAACGTAACTTACAAGATTCAATATTCCTTGGTAAAGAATGGACTTAAACCCTCACTTCGTGATTATCTAGAAAACGTCCCAACCAAACAGATTACTTTAGTACCCATTTTTATTGACAAGTTGAAGTTGAGCCCCTGTAAATATGTTGACCGCTCCCTTGTTAAAATAAGATAAATCACGATTTTCAAAGACTTGCAAAATAACCTTCATAACTCGGAAAGGAGATGTTAAGTTTCCTACGTGTACCTTGTCATGTGAGGAGCCACTTTAACCCTTGAATCGACCTCGAATGATCGTATGTGATCTTTTTGATGCCCTTCTAGGAGCCCTGTTACACCATTTTGCAGCTATAGAAAGCTACTAAATTTGAAAAGTTGGGTTTCGTATCGGCTCGCCGTTTGAATCCTGGACAATGAAATGTTTATCCGCCTTCACAAACCTCTAGTATTTTTACTAGACAATTTCTTGAACCTTCAGTTTGGGGGAAAAAAACTCTTCTTGATAGTTTGGCAAAGGCATTTTATAGGCCTCTAGTCGCAGTTTGACTAGGTCAAAATTGGACCAATTACGACCGGTGGCTCCAGAAAACTTATCGCCATTTGAAAACCATTTGCTAGTTCCAGTCTTGTCGACTCTAGTGAATTCTCCATATATACGAGAACTTGTAGGAAGTTTCTCATTGCGTGTTCGGCCATTGAACGTCAGGTTTGGACGTGGTTTTTTGAGCCCTCGAGCTGATTGTTGATTGTTTATAACTAGGTCAATTACGACCGATGGCCTCGAAAAACTCACCACTAATCGTAAACCATTCATTAGTTATGAATCCCTTCATGGGACTCGAAAGTTCTTGTGAATTCTTGGTTTATAGGACACATATAAACTCGTCGTGGTGTGTTTCAAATAAATATTTGATCGAGGAGAACTTTTGAAATTTTTTCTTCATCTTTGAGTCTTTTCTTGAACGTTTTTGTAACTAGTAGGAAAACGTAAAAAGAAGTTGTAGGACCCCTATCGGGTTGCCAAACCATCATTGAAAATTATTGACACTTGAAAATAACTGTTTGAAAATCTATCATGTGACTTGTGTGAAATTGAACTTTTGGCAAAATAGTGTTTCTCTCTCTTCCCTATCTCTTCCCTATGTTAAACGTTATATGTATGTTTAAAGAATGCTTGGGAAATGTGAATTTAATCATAGGATTGGATATGAAATAAGGGTTGAGTCTTGTGGATATGTAATGCATTTCCAAGGTGCAATGCGATAGACGATTAAATAATTAGTGTTGTTTTTCTTACCTTGAAAATATAATAAAGGAATCTAACCACAAGAGTCAACCCTAGTATAAAATTCATGTATAACTACTCTTCCTGTGTGATTTCTCTTAGCATAGAGAAAACTAAAATCCTTACATTCGATAACACCTTCTAGATTAAATAAATAAGATTGCAATTATTAATTTATCATCATAGCTTGTATGCTTAACGTCATCCCTTCAAACCCGACGAATAGGCATGACACGGTCCAACATTCTTGAGTATGTGGTTCCCTTAAAGGATTGGAAACCATGTGTGTAGTAAGGAGAATGATATTTTCTTAAGGTAGCGCTCATGGGAACCAACTTTAAACATAGACCAAAACCCTCTTGGACCAACACAAATGGAGCTAGTGAAATAGTTATCCTATGACTTAAACTCTTGTTAACTATCTATTTAGTTCCTCGATAAATGGGTTACCTTGGTTACTAGCAACATAACACCTTGGTCTTTCTTGAAGGTCGTTTAGCATAAATTTTTTCCTCTCACCTTAAACTCATATTTTAGGTTGGGCGTTGATCCTTAGGTATATTTGGAATTAAACCAAACCTTGGCTAATTAAGGGGTTAACTCGTGGGTATAAAATGGTAAGTAACTCCTTAAAAACGAAATTGATTTGAAATATGTTGACTTTAGAGAACCCAGGAAACCAGAAACTTGGTTTCATAATCCCTTGTTATTCCTTTTATTACATTGAGAATAAAATAAAATTCACATGCGGAATGGTGAAATGTAGAAACATGGGATCTTACCTTGAACACAAATCACTTGTGGTTCATGTGTAGTTTATAATGCTTCCAATCATGTACTTCTTCAAGATGTTAGACAAGTAATTTCATAACTCTTTTTTTATAAAATGATGCCAATAATGAGACCATAATGCAATGTAAGAGTAAAGCATATAAGAGTAAAACAATATTTGAGGTTAGGAATAATATCACTCTTGGAGTCCTTATAACTCAATTAGGCATTTTCTTGTGTTAAAAATAATATGAATTGCCCTTGGTGAGATCAAACTTTGAGGAAACAAAAGATATATATAAACCTAAATAGAAGTCTTGATGTGGAAATTATGAATGGATTCGACAAGTTATTGAACTATATCAACTATGATAGGGAAATAAATATACCGTGATCGAAGGATGTTTATGGAAAAAATATATATCTTGATTCTAAATCTTCCTTAATCCTTATATTTTTTTTCTGACATCACGTAAGATTCACTTGTGTTGAAAGGGTGAAAATTTAAACATTGACTAAACATTTGGAAAGCATAATATTAACATAAGAACGAGAGAATTAGGAACTTTGTATGCAATTTGAAATATGGAAAATAATTATGTAAGTTTTGGAGAATGTCGCAAGGGATAAAGAACCAAATTAAATGGTCGAACTGTGAGTTGAATGTGAATGAATTTAAGAATCTGTAGGTGGAAAAATGATAATATTATCTTCACATAATAATGTTTTTTTTAATGTTAATCGTAACTAAGATGTAATCTTGGTAATGATGTGTTGTGGGTTTGCCAATCCTTGGGTCCCTTTCTTGTGGTTGGGTCATTGCTAGCATTCGTCTATTGGGGAAAGTGTGGCATCGACAAGTATATTGTGTTAGCATGTGTCTATGTGAGTTGATGAATTATGTAAGTGTCTTATGCATTGTTGAGTTTCTCTTCTTGGAGCCCTTGTGGTGTTGTGTAGTGAGCATTGTAAGTCAAAAATAATTATCTTTGGTAATTTTCTTGTTGTATTAGTGTGTGTAAAGTGCGGGCGTTACATTTGGTATCAGAGCAGAGGTTCATGCTCTCAAACCTCGGGATGGATTGAAGTTATGATGATTTTGCATGGTACTAGTGGATATTGGAAGAGTATTGTGATATATGATGAAATGTGAAAAAATTTGTAATTGCGATATTATGAACGCACATGTTGTGCAGGTAACTTAATGCGTATTTATTATCATGTTGATGTGCATGTGATGAGAGTATTCACTCTCTTTTTGTGGATTATACGAAGAGGTCACGTGTGATGTACCACCTTGTTGTGTTTGAAAATAATGTTATTGTGGATTGCAGATTGTTGGAGCATTTTGGAATTATGTGATATAAAGGTGTATTGATGTATTGAATGGAAAAAAATTTGTAAAGTGAATTGGATTTTATCGTGATGTTTTCACCGTGTTGTGATGAATCATGTGCATCACCATGTTGTAATTACAATTGACTATGTGTTGTAATGTTAGACATTGAGTTCCTCATATGTATAATTCATGTAATATGTGATGGTTCATGTCATGAATTAGAGGCATATGGTAAGCGTATGATCCCTATTATACAATGATTACACTTTGGGTGCATAGTATGTGGTAATGTTATATATCGTAACCAACGAAAGTAAGGATTGTGTTATACCCTATATATATACCATGTGTAAGACGCTATGGTTAATGTGTGTGAATCACCATTGTGTTAGTGATGTAGTTATGTGTTATGTTGTGGACCCTACAATAGTTGACCCTAAAGGTAATTGGTAAAAAGGTGTATGTTTAAAGTGAGGAAATGTGTATTGTTGACCAGTCACTCGAGCCTATGAGATAGGAAGTGGAGTCTTACATAGGCTGAAAACCCACTTTTGTTCATTTGGTATGTATGACACTTGCTCAATAGGTGTCATGTGTATTGTGTTTCGTGGACACCTTAGGCTCGATGTAGGTGCGACTTGTACTCCTTTCTCTCTCCCTATATGGTTATCAAATGGATTAAACCTAAGTGTAGTTATGACTATGTTAAGCCTTGTAGAAGTGATGGAGGGATGATTCAGACAGATATGATGACAGTTGTATTATTTGATATGTTATTTTATGAGCTAAGGCTTGATGTTCGAGTGCTAGCAACTCGTTGAGTACCCCTTTGGTAGCCGTATAAGGCCACATAGTTATTATGATTTTATATTTCTCCATATGTATTTTATTCGTAAATTGATTTTTTTTCTTCCTAGAACCAACAATTTTCTTGATTGATGTGTTCTTATATTTTTGGAATTTTATTTTGTTGTTTCACTAACATGTGAATTTTGCACTAACTATGCCTATTCGGCCTTTTTTTTTAACTTATTTTTATATTTTCTTTTCATGTTAAAAGGTTTTATAGCCTAGTTGAAGGATTGGTATTTTTGCTACTTTCCATTTGAAATGGATTGTTATACTAGTTCTAATGTCATAATGTGTTGGAATAGGGTAATGGGATTCATCATGGTATTTTAGAACCTATGGACCCATTTTTTTGTATAGGGGTACACCCCAAGGAGTTAAAGATAACTATCGGGTTGTTGAACCACGAGTTATTATGTCACTTGGGTTATAGGTATTTGGACTCTATGCGCTGAGGGCCATAGGGTGACCGACCTATTTTGGGGAGTAAAAAGGAAACTTTATCTTTATTTTATTGATTAAGGGAGCCATAAGAGACTTGAGGGAAGCATAAGAGATTTGTGTGGGTGTGATTGATGCTTTGGGAGGTATATGGAGTTGCTTTGTGATGCTTTTGGAGGTACATGTAGTTATTTTATGATGCATTTGGAGGTATACGAAGATTGTTTTATAATGTATGAGATGTATATGTAGTTATCTTGTTATGCCTTGGGAGGTATATGGAATTGTTTTGTGATGCTTTGGGAGGCATATGTAGATGTTGGTGATGCTTTGGGAGGTATATGGTGTTATTTTGTGATGTGTAGGGAGGTGTATGGTGTTGGTGTTATGATTTATGTGTACTCTTGTGAGTCCGATTGTGTTTTGTGATGTTGAGGGTTGATGTTCCTCAGTGTATGTATGATGTTGTTTATATCTTGACCCTATATAGCTACAATTATGGTTTTGAGTTGTGTGAAACCTTTATATGTGTATCTATTGGGAATTCTATGTTGAAGTAGTTTACTTAGGTTATAGGTACTATTGTGTCGGGAGCACATGTGTGAAGAGTACTATGTTGTGAGAGTTATGTATGTTACAGTCCATGGGTTGGTTGAGTTATTTTGATGTGATACAGTCATGGTGTTGGTATCCTAATTGATTCTCCCTTGGAAGCCGACTAGCATCACAAATTTAACAAGACATCGAGAGACGAGATAAATCATATTATGAGTCATTTGTACTGGGGAGGAGATTTGTCTTACTCTTTGTCACTCGGGCATTGGAGAAATGGATAACACCTTCATTTAGGATTTGATCTATCCTCACTACTTTAGGTCGTGCCTTTTGACTAGGGTGAGAGGACCCGTTTTTTAAGCTTTGTTGGTGAAGGACATGAAGAGATCCTTCTTTGCACAATTTTAAGGGGAACGTTGGGAAAATATGATCAATACGTCACTTCTAAAGAATGGTGGTATTTTTTGAGCGGGGTTTAGGTTACTAAAGACCCTTAAACCCCGCTTACTTTTGTATATCTTTGCAGTAGAATTTGTTCATTTGTGGATACACAACACAAACAGGGGTACTTCGGGTAGGATTCATGGTTATTTGAAATTTTTGGTGGGGATTAAGCAAGATGAAGTTGATTTCACCATATCTTTGAGAACCTTTACAACAATTAGAAGACTAACATACATAATGTGAATGGCCAAAATATTCCTTCAACCAGAAGGTGTGCATCAATGGAGCCCCAGATCTGCACGGTTTCACATAATCTTTGAGAATTAAACATGAAGGATCGAGCTAAAGACTCAATTAAACATTAAAGACCCCTGGTTCCTCATGCCTAAGATACATTCAAAGGATTAGAGACAATATTTATCAACAAAACGACAATAAAGTGATTTTAAATTGTTTATCTCATTACAGGATGAAGGCTCTTCTCATAATGAAATTACAAATGCAACTAAACTATCACAAGGATGATATCTTGTGTGATTAGGAGGATTTTAACACAAGATTGCAACAGAAACATCAAAACCATTTGAATACATTCTGAAATAAAAGAAGACACAATTTTTCCCAAGATCAATGCAAATTAATTCAAGATCTATTAGATTTATCAGCAGGGGAAAGTTTCTTGAACAATCTCAGAGCTTGTCAATGGATGTACACTTGCAACCATCTTAACGCGATCAAATATAAATCACAAGAGATTAACATGTTTCTCAAATGGTCTGTCAGGAAGATGGGATTTCTCAAATTTTCTCGTAAGAATTTAAACCCCGAACCATTTGCAAGAGTATCCTCATTGCATTTATACAATTCACTCGATCACTCATCCCAAATATTCCCCAAAAAAGAAGAATATTCGAGGAACCCTTTGCTTGTTACCAATTTGTCTTAGAAAGTGATGTTTAAGAAATTTACACTCGAAAGATGCCAGGTGGATAAATCATAAACTGATCATGTTTCTCAGACCCTCAACTAATGACTGGGATGTCATGCCATAGTTTTTGACAATCCTTATAATCATTCTTATTTTTCCATGTAAGAAATCCCCTTTTTAATCATTTTAGGTGGCTTTGTATAGTTGGATCTGTCAAGCAATCCTTTTCACCCTCGAGAATACACCTTGTAAATGAGTGCCCTCACATGGATGTCCGCATTCGTGCCTCTCGAAATGAGTGTCCGTGCATGGATTATCTTACATTACTGCTACTGCGCCGCAAGTCCGAGTCGGCCAAGTGCAAAGAGGAACAAGCGGAAGCTTTCACATGTTCATTCGGCAATACTTCAAAGATGAATTTTAGATGTGGGATCTCAAACGAGCGCAGCTCTCCACGTGCCCTAGGCCCAAAAAAAATTCCTTTTGGCCTTTGAAAAAGTCACAGTATAAAAAGGAGCCAGTGAAGCCTCCACGTGTTTCTTTGGTGCATTTTTGATATGGTGCCGAGAAGCGGAGACCCAAACAAGCGTGGGATCCCTATGTGTCTCATCCAACAAAGTTGTTGAAAAAAATTCAAGGACCAGTGAAAGGTGCAACGTGCCTAAGGTCCAAGAAATTTTCTTCGGCCATTCAAAAGTCCGAGTACGGGCAAGATCCAAAGAGAAACCTCCATGTGTCCCTTTGGTGATTCTTCAAAAGTAAAGTACGAGGGCAATTCCCAAATAAGCGCAGCCCTCCACATGTCCGAGGCCTTAGAAAGTTGTTTGAAAAGTTTAAGTAGAAAGAGGAGGAGCAGAAGCCTCCACGTGTCTCCTTGGTGCAACCGCTAAGGTAGGACCTAGAGATGGATCCTCAAATGAGCGTCGGCCCTCCACTTGGACAAGCTTTGAGTTGAAGTGAGCCTTTGAGTTTCAAAATTCCCGGCGACCCACCTCTCTACTTCTAACTTTAGATGTGGGCCCCAATAGAGTTGTGAATTATTTTATAACTTTTCTCCCTCGTACAAAGAGGCAAAAAACTTTAAAATGTTCCGCCGACCCGCCTTCCCACTTGTAACATGAAAAACTGCCACGTGTCCTTCTTCAGGGTCAAAGTAATACTTTTTCCCTACCGCTTCATATTTGCTTAATAGCAAATGAGCTACCATTAAGGCCACGAGGCCAATTTGGATTTTGTCACAAAATGTGACAAAGTGACAAATTTCACCAAAAAGACCTCGGGCCGCATCCAATCAGAAAGGACCATATTTCCACAGATGTTGGGACAAAAATTGAAAGGAAAACATGACTTTGGAAAAACATAAGGAAGGGAAAACCCCAAGTTTACGCCTAAATTACAAATTATTTCTCATGGACAGAGGAACGGAAAACAATATCTGGACTTAATGTGATCCTCAAACAAAGGAAAGGAGGAAAGGCTTGACGACCATGGCAACCAAATGAAGGAAACAAATTTCACGCATGGATATAGGAAGATAGAGAAAACTTCAAACCACGCGGACTAAGATGTTTTTGAACGAATAGGATGAGATTAAATTGATCACCAACTTCGGCTCCGACTGAGGATGGGCACTCCATGCGAGTGCCACAAGAACAATAGACTATGTGCTAAAAAATTCATTGGGAAATGGAGTCAAGAACAAGCTTGCAAAGTAGAAATATAATAACCAAATCCCCAAGATTTAACCGAGAAACCAACAAAATCGGTCAATGTGGGGACCAGGACGAACCAAAATAGAAAAATAGGAAAGCGAGTAATAAAACCAAAAGACTATACACTATACAATGGTGTGCACCCTGATTCAAAGAAAATAATCAAGGAAAATTTTCAAGTGCCTTCGATTCTAGATATGACCATGCTAAGCAGTTTTTATACGTCTTTAACAACTGGTCATATGATTGTTTCTCTTTTCCATCCATGTTGTTATCTGACCACATTTTTTCAAGCTTATCCTTTGTTCCTATGTCAAGTTTTTCAAAATTTCTCGAGGCTGCATCAAACATCAAAGTCCTAGGAAAATCAATCTACTCAAGATATCTACATTGATCAATTTCATACTCCTTGAAAACAACATAGCTAACAGAGTTACAACATCAATGTCGCATGCAATACTTCGTAAGAAGCATTGTTGGGGTTCTAAATGAGATATAACATTTTATTTTGACCAGGTAACTTCACAAGGCTTCTATCAATTGGTATGGTGGCATAAGACATGTCCATTTGCACACTTCCACCCACACTAGCTGCCCACTTTCTTGATAATAACATCCCCCACTTAGTAGGACAATCCACAATGACCACATTCAAGGTTAAGTACTTTCTGGATACGCTGCCAATTGCACTATTAAACCCTTGACACATCCAACTATTGGCACTTCTCTTGAATCCATGACAGTACATTTCCAATAAGCTATTGTTACTTTGAGATTCAACTCACTCATGACCTCAAGAGGCATTACATTACATGAGGCTCCCCGAATCAAACATGCGTTATGTAACAACCTATCCTTAATGATCAAAGTAGTAAATAATGGATCCACATTCATTTGAGACTCAACCAGAGAAGTTCCCAAATAAACCTCGGGTGGTTCACCCAATTCCTCCAATTCTTGTGGTTTTTCTAATTATGCAATAGCGTGGAGGGACCTCTACATTGTTTACATTTTTACCCTGGGTGACCTTATCTTCCTTAAGCCCAAAATACTCAAACACCTCTTCTTATGCTCGAGAGATTGTAAGTAATTCAACAATAGGAATAATAATCTTGATCCGACTCAAGATTTGGGCTATGTCACAAGGAAAATATTTGGGTAAGGTTGTTAGGAGGAAGGTTTACAAATTCATCTGATGACATAGGATTTTTCAGAGTTTGAGCATGGGGAGGAACACAAGTTTTATTTGGGGTGATAAAGCCTTTTCTAGATGCATATTTTTAGGGGTTTTCTTAGGGATACTAGTAAGAACTGGAATATTTGGTTTGGCTTGAGGCCCTACCCCTTTGACAACTTTGCTCCTGGTATTATATTCTTTTTCGTGACCAACTATTGCATTCATTAACAATTGTATGTCCTCTTCTGAAGGAATTCCTCCATCATACTTCTTAATCATTAATGCCCTTACGTACTCAAAATCATTATTAGGAAACTCAAAATCTTGTACCATATCAATATCAAAAGCATTAATGGGAGGAAGAGGCAATACCCGATGAATGCAATCCCAAAAAATTTCAACAGTTTTGGCACTCATCAGCTCATTTGAAGTTGCTCCCTGTTGTGAACTTGTAGAGAAATCCATCATGCATGCATCATCATGTCTTATCATCATCATATTTTCCTCAACTCCCTTTTCAACATCACATGGAGAATGTGGCAAGAAACAACTACCACACCACTCAATTTCATGAGCTTCTTCAACAACAACTCTGGCAGCTAAATGATCAGGCACCAAACTATTTTCCCAGGGTTGGGGCTATCTATTTCTTGATCCCACGGGCCCTTTAACCCTTTCATCTGATCTATGATCACCTTTGGGATGATTTTCAAATCTTTCTTGACCTTGTGGCTTGTGCTGACCTTGGGAACCTTGTCCAATCCCCTTCTCTGCTCTGGCCAGTTTATAGGATATTTCCTTAACAACTCCGGGCAATGTTTTTATAACCTCTTCTAGATCTACATACTTAGTTGATGGAGGCTTCTTTGGATTGATCAACTTGATACCTTCCCTCTTAGGAGGCTTACCAACTGCTTTGATATTGTTTTCAATCTGCAAAGCCATGGCAAAGTCTTGCCTCAAAGTTCCTCGGTTTTTGTCCCATAAATAATAGGCAAGCCTTTTTTCAAAAGCATCAAAGTATTTTATCAGATAGGAAACATCGCTTGGCCTCAGGATTATAGGTAGCATATTCAGGGTCTTATTGAACCTTGTATTGAATTCATGAACATATTCATTAGGATTCTTCTTAATATTTTTAAATTCTAACCAAAGAAACATGGGATCCGTCTTATCCCCATATTGCAATCTAAAAGCATTTTTTAATTTCTGTCCATGAATCTATTAAGTTGTTTGGTAAAGACTTATACTAGTCATGTGCATCCTCCTCAAGAGTATGAATAAACAATTTTATATACACATCCTCAAATTCAATCTCCAAGTCTTCCATCATGTTGACAAAAAGTTTTAAATGCTAATCACAAGTGATAGCATTATTTCCTTGAAATTTAGGAAGTATATTTCTAACATCTTGTGGCACTACATTTGTATATCCAGCCATAACTCTAAAATATATAGGACCAAAAGTATTCACAACAAAAGGAGGTTTGGGTGGGGGCAGGACATATTTCCTTGAGGGGTGATCTTACAGAGAAACCAAATGATGAGGGACAAGGGTCTTTGGAACACAGGAGTATAATTTTAAAAATGAATGTCCTCTAAAGACTCGTATCGTGGAAAACCTTATCAACTTTAGAAAATACAAGAAAATAATGAGAAGCACACTTATCAGACACAAATGAAGGCCCCTCTCCAGTTGGAGAATTCAATTCTATACAAATATTACCTAATTCACAATCACTTGAAGAAGAATGGTAATCCTCAAATACAAGTTGATCACTTTCCGTAATGGATAACTCTTTCTTGATTCCCGATCTCCAACTATTTTCTAGACTCTTTTTCCTTCCGAATTTGTCTTTCCCGCTTCTAGAAACAACTTTTCGGTAGGGTATTTAGTGAATAAATATCTTCTTCCTTCCATCTTTGCAAAGATTAGTGACATATTTCACTTAATACAAAGTTAAGGCAACCGTTATTTATCAAAATTTAAAATCAACACAGAGTCGCCAATAAGGATTGTCAACTTAGTTGTGAAAATGCACTATAAATGACTTGTCAAATATCTATCAATACTTAAATCCCGTAAAGTTTAGAAGATCTGACCTTCTTCTACCAAAGATTTATCACTAATGATAAAAATCTAGTGCAATAACCACTAGAAAATGGAAATATTACACACACAACTTGTAACTTCACACAATTCTTACAAGTCTCAACACAGGATGACGTATAAACAACATATTTGCACTTAGATCATGTTAGAAACATTACTGTGGTCGGTATGTGTACACCTTTGTTCAAATAGTCCCTTGAAACGATGCCAAAATTGGTGTTGTTGTTGCAGTAAAATTGGTCTCTTGAGTTCAAATACTCCTCAAAAATAGCGCCAAAATGGTGTTGTTTCCGCACAAGTAGGTTCTCGTGCTGAAATAATCCCCCGAAAATGGCATCAAAATGGTGTTGTTGCCGCACAAATAGGTCCTGGTGCTCAAATAATCCCTGGCAATAGCACCAAAATGGTGTTGTTGCCACACAAATAGGTCTCGGTGCTCAAATAATCCCTAACAACAACACCAAAATGGGTGGTGTTGCCGCAAAAATAGGTCCCAGTTCAAATACTCCCCGACAATGGCGCCAAAATGGTGTTGGTATCTAAATTGATTCTCCTTGGAAGCCGAAAGCAAAGATATCACAAATTTTAGCAAGACACGAGAGACAGATAGATCATATTATGAGTCTTTTTTAGCCGGGAGGAGATTCGTCTAACTCTTTTCACTCGGGCATCGAGACAAATGGATAACCACTTCATTAAGGATTTGATCTATCGTCATTACTTTAGGTCGTGCCTTTCACCCAGGTGAGAGGACCCATTTTATAACTCTCATTGGTGAAGGACATGAAGAGATCCTTCTTTGTACAATTTTCGGGGAAACTTGAAAAATATGATCAATACGCCACAATTTAACTCTCACGAGTTGTCACTTCTAAAGAATGGTGATATTTTCTAAGTAGGGTTCAAAGTTATTAAAGACACTTAAAACATGCTTGATTCTGTATATTTTTGCAAAGAGAATTTGTTCATTTGTGGATACACAACACAAACAAGAGGTACTTCAGGTAGGATTCATGGTTTTTTGAAAGTTTTCAAGGGATTAAGAAAGATGAAGTTGATTTCACTAGATCTTTGATAACCTTTACAACAATGGAAGACTAATGAGATAGAATAATTCGTAATGGAAAAAATATTCCTTCAACTAGAAGGTGTGCATCAATGGAGCCCTAGATCTCTTGCACGGTTTCACACAATATTTGAGAATTCAACATGAAGGTTTGACCTAAAGACTCAATTAAACATTAAAGACCCTTGGTTCTTCATGCCTAAGATACACTCAAAGTCTTACAAACAAGATTTATCAATGTAATGACAATAAAGTGATTTTAAATTGTTTATCTTATTACAAGATGAAGACTCTTCTCGTTATGAAATTACAAATTCCACTAATCTATCACAGGATGAGATCCTGTGTCATTCTGGAGGAGATTAACACAAAATTACAACAAAAACATCAAAACCATTTGAATACATTCTGAGATAAAAGTAGACAAATTTTTTTCGCAAGATCAACACATGATTAAGTCGAGATCTATTAGATATATCGTAGGGGAAATTTTATTGAACAATCTCAGACCTTGTCAATGGTTGTACACTCATAACCATCTTGATGCGATCAAATATAAAACACAAGATATTAACAAGTTTCTCAGATGGTCTCTCAGGAAGATGGGACTTCTCAAATTTTCTCGTAAGAATTAAACCTTTGACCATTTGCAAGAGTATCCTCATTGCATTTATACAATTCACTCACTAGCTCATCCCAAATTTTCCCCCAAAAATAAGAATATTTGAGGAATCCTTTGCTTACCAATTTGTCTCAGAAAGTGATGTTTAACAAATTTACACTCGAAATTGCCAGGTGCAAAAATCATGAACTGATCACTTTCTCAAACCCTCAACCATGAGTGGGATGCCATGCCATAGACTTTTGACAATCCTTATAATCATTCTTTTATTATGTCATGTGAGAAATCTTGTTTTTAATCATTTTCGAGGTGGCTTGGTATATTAGATTTGACAAGCAATCCTTTTCACCTCGAGAATACACCTTGAGAAATGAGTGCGCTCATGGATGCATGCATTCGTGCCTGCCTCTCGAAATGAGTGTCTATGCATGGATTATTCCACATACCTACGCTATGAGTCCGAGTCATCCAAGTACAAAGGCGAGTCATTGGAAAGCTCCTCGTGTTTCCTTAGCACAACCGCAAAGGTGAAGTACATAGGCATGTTTCGAAATGAGCGCGGGTCTTCCATGTGTTCAGAACTAAGAAAATTCCTTTTGGCCTTTCAAAATGTCTCAATATAAAAATGAGCTAGCAGAAACCTCCACATGTCTCTTTGGTGCACTTTTGATATGGTGCCCAAAAGTGGAGACCCCAAACAAGCGTGGGCTCACCACGTGTCTTAGTCCGGAATAGTTTTTGAAAACGTTTAAGGACTAGCGGAAGGCACCACGTGCCTAGGGTCCGTGAAATTTTCTTCAGCCATTGAAAATTCTAAGTATGGGAAGGATCCAATGGAAACCTCCAAGTGTCCCTTCGGTGCTTCTCCAAAAGTAAAGTACAAGGAAGGTCCCAAACACAAGTGCGGGCCCTCCACATGTCCCAGGCCTTAGAAAGTTGCTTGAAAAGTTTAAGTATAGAGAGGAGCCAGCGGAAACCTCCACATGTCTCCTTGGCGCAACTACTAAGGTAGGACCCGAGGCGTATGCTCAAATGAGCGTCGGCCCTCCACGTGGAAAAGATTTGAGTTCAAAGCGGGCCTTATAGTTTCAAAATGCCTCGCAACCCGTCTCTCCGTTTCTAACTTTTGATGTGGGCCCGAATGGAGTTGGGTTATTCCATAACTTTTCTCCTCGTACAAAGAGGAAAAAAACTTCATAGTGTTCCACCGACCCGCCTACCCACTTGTAATATGATAAATTGCCACCTATCCTTCTTCATGGTCAAAGTAAGACTTTTTTCGCCGCTTCATATTTTTTTGAATAGCCAATAAGAGACTATCGGTCAATGCGGGGCCAATTTGGTATTTTTTACAAATGTGACAAAAGTGGCAAATTTCACCAAAAAGACCCATCAAGTTGCATCTAATCGAAAGGACCACGTTTCCATGGATATTGGGACAAAAATTGATAGGGAAAACATGACTGTGGAAAAACAGAAGGAAGGGGAAAACCTGAATTCACGCCCAAATTACAAATTCTTTCTCATGGACAGAGAAATGGAAAACAATATCTGAACTTAATGTGATCCTCAACCAAAGGAAAGGACTAATCATGGCAACCAAATGAAGGAAAGAGCTTTCACGCACCCATATAGGGGAGACAAAAGTACTTCAAACCATGTGGATCGAGACATTTTTTGAATGAACAAGGCAAGATTAAATTGAGCACCAACATGTGGAAGTATGTATAAATATGTCTTGTGAACCATTAGTGTTTTGTTTGTCCTTGATGTGTTATTGTGATGCCAGTCCATTGGGCACGTCACGAACATAAGACAACTAAAATCTTAAACAATGAAATACTAAGAGTTGAGATTAATAAATACTTTAAAGGAAAAGACTAAGTAATAAAGTAAAAGAGAATTCCAATCTTCATAGAACATTAAAATTTAAGATATTTCTAAATTTAGTTTGATCCTTCGTAGTTGTGTTATATCAACGCTTGATTTTTTGTTAATCGACATGTGTCCTTATTGAATTTCATGCATGCTTACCCTTCAAGCTTTGACATTGTGTTACATCAAGGAGGATGATATTATAAGGGGAGGAAATGTAGTGCAGAACTAAAATCCATAATAATAATTAATTAATAAAGAGAGAGAAATACATGAAATTAATGCATTTGGTTTTAGAAGTGATGGTGGTGTGGAGACGTGATGGAGTTAGTGATGGTGGGAGTTGGTGGGAGGTGACAGATGAAGGCATGAAAAGCCTGTTAAGGCACGTGGGAAAGTATTTGGAGGAAGTCGAGACGAGTCATTATCCTTGGACAATAATACGAAAATATCTTTATTTGATATTCGGATGCATAAACCATGCTTAAATACAATTTATCATTGTAAATTTATTAGTAAGTATATAGTTGCGAGACATGGGTTCAACATTTTTACAATGGAAGAATCTTTCATAGCTATTGTTGCTACAATCTACACCACTCAATTCTCAAATAACCATTTCAAAAGAGGGATCCATCCTTCATCAACCAACAAAATTGCGATCGCGATTAAGGGTTACCGTCACGATGGCCATGTGGATGTGACAAAAAAAGATTTGGATTTAGCAAGCAATAATAATAATAAATGCAGACAGAGAATCCACCAATCTTCATTCATGCAATTGAAGGAAGCAATAAGAACTTTGCGTAAGGACGTCTTTCTCCTCCAAACATAGTCACTTGTGTGCACTCTTCCCACAAAAACACTGCTCTCGCTCTACATATTTTTATTGGGCACCAAGATAAAATAATTACGAGCTTGATAATAGGATATTCCCTTTTACTGCTTTTTTTTCGATACTCAATGCTTCCATAGGGCTCGAGGAATGTAAGGATGTTGTTCTTGATGGGAAGACGCTGAGGAGTTAAAAGGCCAAGGAGGAGATGGGTTTCTATCCAAACCCATGTATTTGCATTCCTCTCGTGTGGAATGCAAGCTAATTTGAGGAAGGCAAGATGGGAAAGACCTTATTTTGGTCATCATGTTCCTTAAATTTGTAGATACAAGGATGTCTATATCCCTATTGGCTCAAAAAATAGTTACGCCTATGGAATAATTTCTTTGGCATCTCCCATCTAGTCCAGTGCTATTGTGAAGATAATATTATTCAATCTTACTCTTCTCATCTTTGAGATCACTTGAAAGTAAGATTTATCTCTCTCCACTTTACAAAGATTACGCCTTATTAAGATATCATAATGTAGGTCGTGGTGTGCACAAAATGGGTTTGTTGAAAAGGCCTTCAAATTTTTAAGCAAATACAATTGGAAGGTGTAAAGCGAGACTCCACAACCTTTGCCAATACTCCCTACCGTGTGTTAAAATGAGAGCTTCAGGAAAGGGTGTTTGGAAGGCATTTCACTACCACTCCATTAGATACCTCAAAGACGTGATATCATGGGTTGTGTTGGTGGCAAGAAGTGCACAAAGTGGAGTTTTGAAAAGAAATGGGTGTCTGGAAATCAAAGTGCAACTAGCAAGTGTATCACCAAACTGCGCAGAAATGAACACTAATATTTTTCAGGCATGGTACTTCTATCGTCATCTTTCATAATTCTTATCATTTAGTTTTTCATTTGTAGTAAGATAAAATTTTAAACTATAGGAATTATCATATTTCTATTTGTTTATATAATCATGTTTTGAAAACAATAAGATGTTATAATGTAACGTACATAAGATCTACTATTCCTTGGTAAAGAATGGACTTAAAACCTCACTGCGTGATTATATAGCAAACGTCAAAACCAAACCAGATTACTTTAGTACCCATTTTTATTGAAAATTTGAAGTTCAGCCCCTGTAAGTATGTTGACAGCTCCCTTGTTAAAATAAATAAATCATGATTTTCGGAGACTTGCAAAATAACCTTCGTAACTCTTGAAAGGAGATGTTAAGTTTCCTACTTGTACCTTGTCATCTGAGGAGCCACTTTAACCGTTGAATCGACCTTGAATGATCCTCTGTGTTCTTTGTGATGCCATTCTAGGAGCCATGTTACACCATTTTTCAGTTGTAGAAAGATGCTAAATTTGAAATTTTGGTTTTCGCATCGGCTCGCAATTTGAATCCTTGACAAGGAAATGTTTATCCACCTTAAAAAATCTATAGTATTTTTACTAGAAAATTATCTTGAACATTCAGTTTGGGGAAAAACACTCTTAATAGTTTGGAAAAGGAATTTTATAGGCCTCCGGTTGTAGTTTGACTAAACTGGACCAATTACGATTGGTGGCTCCATAAAACTTGTCGCGATTTGAAAATTGTTCGCTAGTTCTTAGTCCCATCGACTCTGGTGAATTATCCATATATAGGGAACTTGTAGGAAGTTTCTTGTTGCGTGTTCATCCATCGAAGGTCAGGTTTGGATGTGGTTTTATGAGCCCTTGAGCTAACTGTTGATTGTTTACAACTAGGTCAATTACAACTGATGGCCTCGAAAAACTGGCTACCAATCGTAAATAGTTCGCCAGTTCTGAATCGCATCAATTCCTTTGAATTCTTGGTGTATAGGAGGACGCATAGAAACTTACTTGTCATGTGTTTTCTCATCATGGGACAACGTCTGAAAGTGGTTTCTTCATCTTTGAGCCATTTTTTGAATGTTTTTATAACTAGTAGGAAAACATAAAAGAAGTTGTAGGACTCCATCGTAGGTTCCGAAACCATCGTGGAAACTTGTTGACACTTGCAAATAACTATTTGAAAATCTATCATGTGACTTGTGTGAAATTGAACTTTTGGCAAAATAGTGTTTCTCTCTCTTCCCTATCTCTTTCTCACTCCTTGGTTATGAAATAAGGTGAAATGAAATGAAATAAATTGTCTCTAACCTTCTCCTTTTAAATGCAAATTATTATTATTATGTAAATGGAAACTAAAAATGTTAATTATGCTAGATCTAGGTGGATGCCATGCTAGTGATTTATCGCTGATTTCATGCTCACATGGTTTTGCAGGATGCAAGAAAGATGGCGAAAAGGTGTGGTGTAATTCATTATTTATTATTGTAATTTATATATTTTATTGGAAAATGTATATATGTTTAATGTAACAAAAAAATTATATTTGAAATTTGGTAATATACATAAGATGCTAGATTAAAGAATGCCTTGGGAAATGTGAATTTAATCATAGGTACCATTTGATTTAGATTTCCGTATGTAAAAAAAGGGGGTGGATATGTATGTTAAATGAAATCAAATTTATTATTTTATAGTGCATTTCAGTGTGCAATAGATGATTAAATAATTAGTGTTGTGTCTCTTACCTTGAAAATATAATAAAGGAATCTAACCACAACAATCAACCCTAGTATAAAATTCATGTATAACTACTCTTCCTTTGTGATTTCTCTTAGCATAGAAAACTAAAATCCTTACACTTGATAAAACCCTCTAGATTAAATAAATAAGATCACAAGTGTGAGTTTATCGTCATAGCTTGTATGCTTAGTGTCATCCTCACAAACCTGACGAATAGGCATGACATGATCCAACATTCTCCAGAGTATGTGGTTCCCTTCCAATATTGGAAATCATTTGTGTAGTAAGCATAATGATATTTTCTTAAGGTATCGCTAATGGGAACCAACATTAAACATGGACAAAAACCCTCTTAGACCAGCAAAAATGGAGCTAGTGAAACAATTATCCTATGACTTAAACTCTTGTTAATGATCTCTTTAGTTCCTCACAGATAAATGGGTTACCTTGGTTACTAGCAACATAACACCTTGGTCTTTCATGAAGGTTGTTTAGCATAAATATTTTCCTCTCACCTTAAACTCGTATTTTAGGTTCAGGGGCGTTGATCCTTAGGTATATTTGGAATTAAACCAAACCTTGGCTAACTAAGGGGTTAAATTGTGGGTGAAAATGGTAAGTAACTTCTTACAAACGAAATTGATTTGAAATATGTTGACTTTAGAAAACCCAAGAAACCAAAAAATTGGTCCCATAATCCCTTGTTATGCCCTTTTATGACATTAAGAATAAAAAAAAAATTCACATGCAGAATTGTGAAATGTAGAAACATGGGATCTTACCTTGAACACAAATCACTTGTGGTTCATGTGTAGTTTATAATGCTTCAATCATGTACTTCTTCAAGATGTTAGACAAGTACTTTCATAACTCTTTTGTTATAAATTGATGCCAATAATGAGACCATAATGCAATGTAAGATTAAAGCATATAAGAGTAAAACAATATTTGAGGTTAGGAATAATTTCACTCTTGGATTTCTTATGACTCAATTAGGCATTTTCTTGTGTTAAAAAGAATATAAATTTCCCTTGGTGAGATAAAACTTCGAGGAAAAAATTAATAATATATATATATAAACCTAATAGAAGTCTTGATGTGGAAATTATGAATGGATTCAACAGTATTGAACAATATAAACTATGATAGGGAAATAAATATACCGTGATCGAAGGATGTTTATGGAAAAATATATATATCTTGAATCTAAATATCCCTTAATCCTAATATTTCTTTCCTGACATCACTTAAGACTCACTTGTGTTAAAAGGGTAAAAATTTAAACATTGAAAAAATATTTGGAAAGCATAATCTTATCATAAGAACGAGAGTATTAGGAACTTTGTATGCAATTTGAAATTTGGCAAATAAAAATGTAAGTTATGGAGAATGTCGCAAGGGATAAAGAACCAATTTAAATAGTGAATTGTAAGTTGAATGCGAATGAATTTAAGAATCTGTAGGTGGAAAAATGATAATATTATCCTTGCATAATAATGATGTTTTAATGTTAGTTGTAACTAAGATGTAATCTTGGTAATTAAGTGTTGTGGGTTTGCCAATCCTTGGGTCTCTTTCTTGTGGTTGGGTCATTGCTAGAATTCGTCTATTGGGGAAAGTGTGGCATTGACAATTATATGGTGTTTTCATGTGTCTATGTGAGTCGATGAATTATGTAAGTGTCTTATGCATTGTTGATTTTCTCTTCTTAGAACCCTTGTGGTGTTGTGTAGTGAGCATTGTAAGTGAAAAAAATTATACTTTGGTATTTTTTGTTGTATTCGTGTGTGTAAAGTGCGGGAGTTACAAAACCACTGTGATATCTATTTACTATTGACTCTACCACTCTTTCTTATACCCATATGATATCTTTCAAGATGTGTTTCGACGTGCCTATAGGTAAGTCATTACCTTCATACATCTGTCTCATCTCAAACCAAAAAGTTTCTAACTAAGATTTAGAATTGGAATTCTCCGCCTATTCGGGAGAGTTTAGATTTCACGGCAATGACATGGGTGGTTGATTTGGTTTCACCTAGGAGTAGAAAATGATATCGAATATTATTGTCTCCCGCATGCATGAGTCACTTGTTTGGGCGTATTGATATTTTGTTCGAGTGGGGGTTAATGAAATAGAGGATACCATTCCCATTGTTGGAAAGTAATCCCAACAACTCCATTAGAATGCATTCCTGTTCATCTTGTAGTTTTTTAATTCCCAACATGGCTTCCTTGTCCCAAATTTAATATCTCATAGCAGGTTTCTTTCATTAAATTTCTACATAAAATATTTGTTATCTCTCTCGAAAAGTGTACCCTATAAAGAGATGGATGAAGGTGTTCTAACCTTGCTCTAGATCTCTCTCTTTCTTATATACAATGGAAACACCTCAGGTCTGTGGGTATACCTATTTTTGATGTGAGTCTCTCGGTATCAAGGCCGGTTCATTCTTGATGTATCCTAACCTAATTTTTTGGGGTTTTAAGGGTAATAAGATGAATGTAAATGAATTGAGAACTAGGGTGATACACCAAAATTATCAAGGCTTTGACTAAGTGTGAGCACAAATATCGAGAATAAATTCTAGATACACAAACCAATAGTCTTCGTAAAGAAAATTAAGGCAAACACTTGACGTATTGAGGGAAAATCAACAACAATACTATTAAGATACACGTGCACAATAATATCATGTAGAAAATACTAAATTTGCAATAGGGTAGGATGATTAACAAAGGAATTTGACATTCACTAGGATTAATAAGACATACTGTAAGATCAAATTATTGGAAATGTAGAATATAAATCTCATTCAAAGGGTGAAATTGGCGAAAATCTACTTTAGCACTCCCGTGTCCAAAAATATCATCTTTTGTGATTTGTCAATGCACACAATATATAGAAAAAATATTCACCCCACCCTTCCTAAAAATAGACTAAAAATTGTATTTACAACATGCATCCTATTTTTATCCTTTATCACAAATAAATAAAGGAATAAAAATAAGAATGCTAATACATTGAGGCATTAATAGCCTTTGGTCACAAAAATACAACTCAGTCAAACAACAAATGTTGCTCTATTTGTAATAAAGTTGTATGAATAGCTTAGCTAAAAATAAGCTTTGCTTCATGATCAAGTCTTCTCCAATACATGTAATATTTGTCTTCTAGTTGATAATGTGACATCTCGCAACTTGCTCCACTTGCAATTTTTATTTCTTCCCCCTTCGATGCTTATGCAAGATAATATCTCTGTGTATGAGTAAAAACAATTTCTTTATTTGCAATACATTGCAAAAAATTATCACCCATGTATCACATCTCTTTGGGGACCACTTTTGATGTGCACTGAAATAATATTCTTGATTTGTAGAAAATAAGGTAATAGGCCTTAGAAGATTCTTTGTACTTTGACGTTGACCTATGCTTGTCTTCTTGTGGTCCCATGAAAAGACTTCTCTTGCAAGTAAAAATAATGCTTTGTCCCTTATACCTTAGAAAAAGTGTTCATTTACTCTGGGAACCACCTGTATATTGACCCCTATACATGTATTGGTTTGTTAATTTTACTGAGGCATGTATATACTTGATTCACATGATGATGGGTCTAGATTGGATGATGACCACTTTTGCTCAATGGCATGTATTAATATTTAACCCACTTATTTGATTATTGTTATGAGACATAGTTCAATGGTTTAGAACATAAATACATGCCATATGTGCTCAAATTTTACATTGATCATTGCATATGTTATTGACGGGAAAAAATCATCATAGAAATTAATCATTTAAGTGGTAAAACGTGTTCCCATTTTCTCATGAGAAATCGACCCTTCGGAAGTTTGTTGGTGGAGAATTGACTTTCCCTAATTAGGGTTTTATCATCACTTGACACGTATGTACTTTCATAATCCTAAGGGTGAGTTAAGCTAACTCACAGTTGAAATGGTGGGTAAAAATAATTGACCTAATCATTTGCGTATTTTTCTCGAGCTCCATTTGAGCATGGGGAAACTCCATGAAAATCATTCCCGCGGCCATTTGTTCTGCATTTAAGCTTTTGAGCTCCCTCCATGATCTATTTGAGTTTTCTTTTTTCCGTTTTAAGCCATTTTTATTCGTGATATTTGAGGAAATTTATGATATTCAAGTTTTTGGTTCAGGATTTTCATGGTTTGATGTAACCTTCAAATATGAGCTCTAATTCTCCTTTGATTTCTCTGCTTAGATCTCGTCAAGGACATGTATATCTACTCAGTTTCACATCTGAATGTGCTTCTTTCTCTGAGGCGAGGGTTTCTTTTAATCTTATTTGGAAGGGTGACTATCATTTTTCTACTCGATCTTTGATTGAAAAAAACCATATTGTGAGTAAAACTTTTGTTTTCTTGGTTTAAGTTCAAGAGTGAGAATTTCTTTCTTGCTCGATGGAAAATTTTGACGTTTTGATGGAGACTTCTTGACCCACTATCAATTTTTTAGAAGGTAAGTTCGTGGTTTTCTTCTTATATACTAGCCACTGTTTATGATATTGGCTCTCTAAAACTGTAGAGATACATATTTTAAGATATGAGTATTTGGGTTTATTATCTTATTGCTAATTTCCTTAATGGACGCATGGTAGTTTGACACCTGTGAAAAGTAATATCCTTATGTATTTTCAAATTTTTGACTGTGTACTCAAGGATTCCTTCGATTTTGACGTCAAAATGGTCAGTAGCTTTGCATTGTTCGATAGAACTTTTGGGGATTCGTACTTCGTGGTGAATATTTTTGAAGAATGTGTAATGGAGTTTGATTATACTCCTTGAGTTTATTTGTATAAATCGGTTTTTCATTAATCTCATGAATCTTGGGTAACTCTGGAAGCTCTAACTCTCGCTTAAAATTTATGCTTATGGTCCTGTGCATGATCTGTTTGAGGGATTCAGCTGTATGGAGTCACTTGATTCATATTTTCCTATGTATACTCAGATCTCTATTTAATTTTCTCCATTTCACTGATATTGTATGGCATCGTGAAAACCCAGCTCCATTTTTATCATGAAACGCTTATCGTAATCTACATGGTACTTATGGGCGAGATGTGGGTTTCCTTTTACTCACTATTGTAAATCATCCCAGGATAATCTTGCATTTTTATTGAAATGAATCTTCTTGAGCCTAGGTTACTTTGTTGTTTTCGAAGCCTTGTGATCTATAATCCCACCCCTGGACTAATGTCCATTTATCCAAGCTGTCATTATTGTACATTCAGCTCTAATGTTATGGTCTTTGATGGATTTACAAATTTTAATCTTTGAACCTCCTCTTTGGATTTTCTTATATTTTTCTATCGCCATTGTTGGATCTCTAAGATATGATTTGAGTTGTATCTTCCTTCTCAGTTTGTAATTTTGAGATATTTCTTGCTCACTAGTTGTAGATCTTATTCGATGTCTAGAAATTGATAGTGAAAAGTTTTATTACCCAATTTTAACTGTTCCATTACACACTTGAAGAGAGTTGGACCTTGTACTGTATTGTTTCTGAGCTTGAATATGTTGCCATAACCTCCAAGAACTGTAGATCTCACTATTTGAAACACTACTATTTGTGCTTTATTAATATATCATTTGTTTGCAAGTAAATGCTTCTTTTGCATTGTTATGAGCAGTCATTATTTAGGCATTTAAACAATAATTTGGGTCTATGTCGGAAGCCATGGAAGTTTACAGAGCTTTGGTTTTTCAGCATGGTTTCAATTTCATGCTCTATACTATAGATTTAATGCTCTAATGTAGATGAAAAATCTTATCGTTCTTTGAAAAATATCCTGTTACATCCTCGTCCGCAAGCTTGATTGATGCTCGTTTCTATGTTTGTGTTGAGAGCTTGACGGATTAATAGCAACAAATTTGATGATCTGTTCTATGTTGGTATTGAGAGTTTGACGGATTAATAGCAGCAAATTTGATGATCTGAAATTTGCATCTTGTCCACCCTTTAATGCTTAAGGACCTCTCAGAACTTATAGATTTTTAGAGAAAAATGTGTAGTGAGGCTTCTTCTTGATTGATTATGCCCCTAGGAGCATGATTTTTTGGAAACCGTGTCTCCTTCATTTTGCTGTAATAAGCTTGATCCTTATCATTTTGTTGGTACTGTATGCAACTCTAATAAGTTGAACTTGTATTTCGACTATATTTTTATATCGAAAAAGAATTTGTTCTTCTCTGTATTTAGATCTTGAGCTTTGTGTCTATTTATCACTATCCTGAGTTGTGTATCTTTTCAAAAATTGTAACATCAGAACTTGTAAGGGTTTACTGCCTAGTTTGCAACTAGAGCTTAATATGATTATCTGGATTGAAACTTTCTTGTTTTATACTCTAACCTTGTAAATAATCGGGAGTTTTCTCTTTTTCAAAACATAAGGCTTCATTCCTAGTGCATTTTTTCCACCTATAGTGAGAATATGTAAAATGTTCATTATGATTGTATCTTGATCTGTATTTTTACACTTTTAAGACTGAGAGTCTATACTGTACTTCTTCTTTTGATCTGGAAAAGCACAAGTATACTTCTGTGCTAGAAAATATAAATATTCTTGATTTATTTGCAATGATTGCACTTACTTTGATTTATCTTTACAGAATATGGAACCCTCTGATATGAATGTTTCAAAGTAGGCAGTGTTTGGAACCTTTTTCTTGAGACTATGGAAGTTTGTTCCTTGTGATGTCATGATTCTCTGAAGTTGATCCTGTAGATGTCCATTGAGCTGATTGCATTGTGTAATGTATCTTTCATCATGAATTAACTTTTTCATCCTTAGTTGTACCATATCATGAAGTAACTGCACTTATCCGAATCAATATCTTTGACTATACCATGCATTATCTCCTTTTGTATTACTATTTGATTGATCTAAATCTTTCAAGCATGTATTAGTTTGAAATAACATGATGGAAACATGTAAATGTCCATTTTACATGGTGAAGCCCTATCAAATTTTCTCGATTCCCTTTTCCATTTTGTTTCAGCTATAATTTATCTTATTCAGCTTGTTAGAAATTTTAGCACTAAACTTGCATTTATTTTATCAATTATTACAAGCATATATTTGTATACATCAGCCTTTAATTTGAAATAAAATAAATGTACTTTTTCGATTCAAGTTACGAATGCAACACTTCTTTCTTCTTACTCGTACACTGGACATTTAGATAAACTAGTTAGAAAACATTAGGCTTTTGGGATCTCTTTTTATTCCATAGTTTTTCTCTTTGGTTCTTTTTGAGTGAATGAGTCATGTATGTTGTTACACAATAGCGATTTTTTCATTTATTCCTTTGATCTTTTTGTAACTTATACCTCATGATGCTAGGAGATCCACCTATATGAAATTTGATAGTATAGGAATATGAATCAACCCCGAGCTTGTGATTGAAAATCTTTCCTTTTATTGTTTTCAGGAATAATGTCATTTGCTAAGAAGTGAGGATGAAGATGGAGCAAAGATGGAACTAGAAATGCATCAACCGGAAATGAAAAAAACCAAGGAAATGATGGGTTCTTTCATACTCCTTTACTTTCTTTTTCATGCATATGTACCTCTTACTTCAATAATTCTAATTTACTTTTGAGTTACATCTCACGGATTGTGTGGGAGCATTTGAAATTCCTTATGAATAAAACATTGAATTCTGATACTGAGTCGTGTATTTCTTTCTGCATTTCAACTTTGTATATGGATTGTATAAGGAATTAAACAACTGAATAACATAATTGAATATATTTAATCATGAAGGAAAGAACTTTAAAATTCCTATAACTTTAGCAATGAACTTTGACTGCTGAAATCTACAACTATGATTGTTGTTACAAAACTTAACACATCATCTATCCTGTATTTTCATTCTTCATCAAGATTACACATCTACCCTTCGGGAATTTGTGTTGTTTTGCTGAAGAAAATCATGAAATTGCAGACTATGTGATCTGTTATGCTTTGTAACAACACACATAGCTGAAAATTACATGTAGTCCTTAATTAATATAGTAGAACAAATATTGAACTCGAAAGAATCTCCCTAGCTTAGAGTCACTTTACCAATGCCATCCATTGTCAGAAAAAGTTTCAAGCTGCCCGTTTTTGCACAAATGTAAAATTGCCAACAATATTTTTAGATCGAGGTACGGTCCAACATGTTCTACGAATGGTTCAAGGAATACTTTGTTTGATATATCATGTCATTATTTAATCCTTTTAGACAAGTATTTTTAATATATGTAAAAAATAAGAAGTTGATTTTGTGTTTGTGGTTTTCCCAAAAAAACTTTGATTTTAGAGTTCTATGTGAATGTAAGAGTAACAATGATCCGGTTTTAAAATATATGTATGATACGCTCTCAAGAGGAAGAAGAAGATTTAATATATGCTTCTAATAGATTTAATGCTCTCATGTGTTTGAATTATCTCTAAATTTGTTTTATTTAAATTTTTATTTTAATAGAGTAAATCCTCTATCTTCTCCTTCATCTAGTATCAAAGCAAGTCATCAAGCTAAACTTTTTTAAAATAAATTTATTCAAGAAAAAAAGGATTTTCATATTCAACAATGGCAGAAAGCACAAGCTTAACAAACCCATAAATTCCACAGTTTAATGGCAAGAATTATGACTATTGGGAAATCACCATGAAAGCTTTGCTTTTTACTCAAGATATTTGGGAGTTAGTTGAGAATGGATTTGTAGAGCCAACTGATGCAGCAATATACAATGCATTGACATAAGCAGAGAAAGAATTGTTCAGGAATAATAGGAACACGGATTCAAAGGCTCTATTATACATTTTTCAAGTAGTGCATGAGAGCATTTTTCCAAGGATTGAAGCAACAAATAATTTCAAATAAGCATGGGATGTCCTTCAATAAACATACCAAGCATTGGAAAATGTTAAAACAACAAAGCTACAAATTTTAAGCATGGATTTTGAAACAATCTTCATGAAGGATTCAGATTCAATAGACTCTTTCTTCACACAAGTGATGGGTTTAGTTAATCAAATTAGATCTCATGGTGAGACACTTGAAGATAGAAGAATTGTTGAAAATATTTTAAGGAGTTTACCCACAAGGTTTGAATCTATAGTTGTGGCCATAGAGGAGACAAAAATTCTCATAGTTTTTCGGGGCTTGATGAGCTCCATGCATCTCTCATTTATCATGAGCATAGGATTAACAGTTAGAAAACTCATCATTGGATCATGCATTTAATAAAAAATATTCAATTAACTATGGAAGAGGTAGAGGAAGAACAAATTTTAGAGGTAGAGGAAGAATTTTTATAGAGGTGGAAGAACAAGCCCATCAAACTCGAGTGGAAGAGGCAGCTTAAGCAACACATAACCAAGTCACAATGCAACTCAAAATGAGCCTCAAGGTCATAGGTATGACAAATCACAAGTTCAATGTAACTATTGCAAAAGTTATGTCCATTATTCAAGTTAATGTAGGAAGAAGAAATATTATTTCAGTAAACAAAATGCAATTTTTACAAAAGAAAATCAAAACAAAAATCAGATCAAAGCACTATGTTTTTGGCATGCAATGAAGCACAAAAATGAAAAATATGTATGGTTTTTAGACTCTAGTTGTAGCAACCACATGATAGGGAATTTAGAAATGTTTTCAAGCTTGGATGAAAATATAAAATCAGATGTCACTTTAGGAAATGACAATAAGGTAGTAAGTCAAAGGAAAAGGGAACATCAACATTCTAACCAAGAAGGGGGAGAAGAAGTATATCCCTAATGTTTATTTTGTTCCTGGTTTAAAACATAATTTGATGAGCATTGGGAAGCTTGTTCAAAAAGGGTATAGAGTATCTTTCAAAAATGGAGAGTGCACAATTTTAGACAAATTTCCAAGCAATCAGCTCATTGCCAAGGTTCAAATGACCAACAATAGGATGTTTCCTTAAGGTTGAAACTGGAGATTTGAGTGTAGATTATGCTCAAGCACACCACTCAATGGCTCCACAAGTGAATAAACAAGAAACTACAACAGTCATGCAAATAATATTTCAAGCAGAAATAAAAGATGAAAATTGGCTTTGGCATCTAAGATTTGGGCATTTAAACTTTGGAGCTCTAAATTTGCTTCATAGGAAAAGAATGGTGAAGGGGTTTCCTCTAATAGATAAACTGGAAAGAGTATGTGAAGGGTGCATCTTGGGAAAGCAACATAGAGAATCATTTCCAGTAGGTAAGTCAATGAGGAAAAAACACCTTTAGAGATTGATGCATTCATATTTGTGTGGACCTATGCAAACACCTTCAATTGGTGGATGCTACTAATTTTTACTTCATTGATGACCATTCAAGAAAACATGGGTCTACTTCCTAAAGAAAATATTGAAGTGTTTGATTACTTCGTTAATTATAGGAATTTGTTGAGAAGAAAAATTGGGCATTACATAAAAACATTGAGAATGGATAGAGGTGGTGAATACATCTCAAATGACTTTCTAAGATTTTGCAAAGACCATGGAATTCACAAGAAATTCACAACTAGATACACACCTCAACAAAATGGGTAGCTGAAAGAAAAAATATAACAATCATGGAAATGGCTAGAAGCATGTTGAAAGAAAAACATTTATCAAATGAATATTGGGCTGAAGTTGTAGCATGTGCAACTTATATAATGAATAGATGTCCAAAAAAGTGTCAAGAATATGATTCCGGAAGAATCATGGAGTGGAAGAAAACATAATGTTTCTCATATGAGATTTTTTGGATGTGTTGCATATGCACATGTCCTGGGATGAGTTGAGAAAGAAATTAGACAACAAGGAGAAAAATGCATATTTGTGGGATATAGTGTTGAATCAAAGGCTTACAAATTGTACAATCCAATAACCAAAAAAGTTATAATCAATGGGATGTGCAGTTCATAGAAGAGGAAGCATGGGATGGAAGTGTAGAAAAAAATAGTCAACATATCAACAAGCATACCACAAGAGGAAAATGAAGTTTTTATACCAGAAAATAATCCTTCAAATGTGACTCCTTCCACACCCATTCAAGATCAACAAAGTGGTCCACAAGTGACACCATCATCAAGTGTAAGGGAGACTCATGCATACAAGAAAGCACTCCAACAAGTGGACAACAAACACCATCTACAACAGGGATTTTTAGTGTAGGATCAGCAAGTCCACATTCCACAAGTTCTAGTTCAAGTGATATGTCAAATCCTACATTGGAAAGCTTGAGGAGACAAAAATAGAAGTATTAGAGACATTTATGAGACAAAATGAAGGTGAAAAAATGCAGGTCTGATTTATCTTTATGCTTTATATTCACAAATAGATGATCCAATTCATTTTGAAGATGCAATTAAAGATGAAAAATGGGTATATGCAATGGATGAAGAAATAGATGCCATTGAAAAGAATCATACATGGGAGTTAGTGAGCCTTCTAAAAGGAAAAGATGTCATAGGAGTGAAGTGGGTTTACAAAACCAAATTAGATATGAAAATGGTGATGTGCAAAAGCATAAAGCAAGACTAGTGGCAAAAGGATATTCACAACAACCCGGGGTTGATTACAATGAGACATTTGCTCCAGTAGCTCGATTAGACACCATAAGAACTATAATTGTAATAAGACTCAAAAAATGGTGTTTCATCAAATGGATGTGAAATCAACATTCTTGAATGGTTATCTTGAAGAAGAAGTTTATGTGGAGCAACCACCTGGGTATGATATTTTGGTCAAGAAGACAAAATTTACAAACTAAAAAAGGCACTCTATGGACTCAAGCAAGCCCCAAGAGCTTGGTACAGTAGAATTGACTCTTATATTTTGCAAAATGGCTTTAATAGGTGCAACAATGAGCCTACATTGTATACCAAGATGAATGAGCAAGGTGAGATAATAATTATTTTCTTGTATATGTTGATGATTTGATATTCACGGTGATTTGGAAATTGATTTGTTTAAAGGAGCTATGAAAAAGGAATTTGAAATGACTGATTTGGGACTCATGAAGTATTTTCTTGGCATTGAATTTAATCAAAGTGATAATGGTATATTTATATCTCAAACCAAGTATGCAAATGACATTTTGAAAAGGTTTAATATGACAAATTGCAAATCAGCTTCAACACCAATTGTCACAGGATTGAAACTAAGCAAGGATGATGATGGAGCCAACATTGATCCAACTTTTTATAAAAGACATGTTGGCAGCCTCATGTATTTAACAACCACAAGGCCTAATATAATGTATGTTGTTAGTCTCATTTCAAGGTTCATGGAGTCTCCAAAGAGTTTCTCATTAGCAAGAAGGAAAAAAATTTAAGGATATTTGAGTGGAAAAAAAACTATGGCATTCAATATTCAAAATGAAATGAGTTCAAGCTTGATAGGATATACAAATAGTGATTATTTAGGAGAAATTGATGATAGGAAGAGTACATCCGGCTATGTTTTCCATTTTGAAACCAGTTTAGTTTCATGGGCTTCAAAGAAACAACCAATTGTCACTCTTTCATTCATCATGGAAGCTATAGTATGTAGCAGCCACAAGTGCATCATGTCAAGCAATTTGGATGAGAAGAATGTTGAAAGATCTCAGGAAACAACAAGAAGAGGAAACAAGGATCTACTATCAGTGAAACAAAACAACTATAACATTGTCAAAGAATCTAGTTTTTCACAAGAGGAGTAAACATATAGATACAAGATATCATTTCATCAGAGAACTAATCAACAATAGAGATTTATTTATTTATTTTGTGCATACACTTTCACCAAGCCATTAGGAAAAGAAAGTTTTGTCTACCAAAGAGATCGTTTGGGCATTGTAGAAGGAAGTAGTTGTGATTAAGGGGGAGTGTTGGAAAGTAATCCCAACCACCGCATTAAAATGCATTCATGTTCATCCTACGTTTTATATTCCCAACATGGCCTCCTTATCCAAAATTTAATAGATTTTCTTTCATTAAATTTCTTCTTAAAGTATTGTTAGATTGGAGGTATGGCATTAAAACATGTTCTAAGCATGGTTCAGTGGAGATTTTGTTTGATATATAATGTCATTATTGACTCCTTTTAGACAATTTTTTGTGAATATATGTAAAAACGGCTAGTTGGCTTTGTGTGTGTGGTTTTCCAAAAGGAAAATCTCTTTTTAGTGTTTATGTGAATGTAAGAGCAGTAGCTCTAGATTTTAAAATATATGTATGATGATACTCTCAGAGGAGGAAGAAGTTTTAATATATGATTGTAGCAGATTTAATGGTCTCATATGTTTTAATTATCTCTAGAATTTTTTTGTTTAAAAGTTTTCATTTTGGCAAAGAGTTCAAGCTTCTACGTTTTTGTTTTAATAGAGTAAATGCTCTCGCTTACTGCTTCAGCCATTCTTTGTGCAACATTTATTTCTTCTACTGGGGCCCATGTTTGGAGGGTATGGAAGGGTGAATGGGGATGATTTGTGAGCGAGTGGCGTATTATCTAACCTTGGGGTTGCTTCAAGTCTTTGGAGCGAATCGGTTTATTCGGCCCTTGTGGGATAGAACTTTTGGAGTGAGACTTAAGATTGGGGTCAACCTATTTCTTGATGTGGTTTGTTCCCCGTAATTGTTCTTCCTTGTTGGTGGAGAACATTGCTCCCTTTCTGTGGTGGATGTGGATGGTTTGGGTGGGACATGTTCACTTGCTTGTGCTTGATAGAAGAACCGTGTGTGAAGAAGGTGGAGATCATGGGGCGGTGTGAGAAATCAAGGAGTGTCAATGCATGCAGCCATGCTCGTCTATCTTCATCTTGGCTCCCATCTCCCATAAATTTGGATGAAATTTCAGTCTTATATTAGGTGGTGACACCCATCGGTTTAAACAAGAAGAATACAATTAATGATTAATCGAGTGAAATCTTATTTAGGACAAAGGATGGAGAATCAAGTGAACCCCACGGGAGCTCGAGGATTATGTTGAATGTTAAAAGGATTTGGGGCCTAAGTACAAAACCTACTCCTTGTAGTCTTAAAATTATTGAATTCTAGCAAGGATCTTGTTATAAGAATTTGTCTTCCGGAAATCTTTATGGACCTACTAAACTTGATTGTAATTTTTGGAGGAGGAAAATGCTTAAACCTATGTCATGAAAAGGAAATCTAAATGTCTTTGTTCACATATTTCTCCCCTGGAACTTCTTGGCACTTTCGGTTCCATTTTTTGGTAGCGAAAAATTCTTTCCCCCTCTTTGGGTTTGATTCGATATTCTTTTGCTATTGTGTTTGTGAAACTTTGCTTCTACCTTTCCCTTTTAGTTATTTGTGCTACGAGAGATATTTTACTTTTGTTTCTTATTGTACTTACAGTTTTATGTTGGCTTTCAATACTTTTTAACTTGAATATGGTCCCACCAAAAAGCCCCTTTTTACCATTATCCAAAAAATATTAAGTTGAATGTACATACTGTTATTCTATTATTGATGAATGAGGCATTAATATATACATTTGAATCAGAAAAACAAAATGTAAAATTTCCTTACCTGAAACAATATACAATGTGCATTCCGTGTATCCTTATTTAAGTGTAGAAAGAAGTAAAATAAGTATTTTTGTCATGTTCTATCAAATTTTGTATCCACTATATTTAAATAGAGAGAGATACTCTCTACGTTCACGAGGACGTTGTATTAGCTGGGAAGAATATAAAGGAATAACAATAAATGATTTCTACGATCGTTAAGAAGCAATTACTATTCAAGTCTACGGAATGAATCAAGGGAAACCGTTATAGCATAATGAAAGGGGACTTCGTAAAAAAACTACAATTGAAATCCAAACATTTAGACATGGCAATTAAGAGAAGTACTTGTGGTCACATTAACATTTTCTCAACATCATTGAATGCCATATAAAACAAAATATTTAAAAATGTAAACCATGCTCTTATGTTTTTTAAAGTGTTCAAGCATCTATAAACAAATGCTGACCGTGTAATGACCGTTATGTCATCACTTGAAAATATATGAGCTCTATCAATAATTTGATTTCTTGATTCTTATAACAGTTTCTTTCTATCGATATTTAAAAATAACTCCATAGTCAGATAAAGCAATAGATGTAGGTTGAATAACAATAGACAATATAAAAATATATATTTATTGTAATTTTTTTAGTCAAAGTATAAATAATGAGGGATATATAAAAAAAAATTGTGTAACTTCATTAAGTGATATGAGACCAGAATGACTGCAATACAAAATAAAAGATAAAAATAAATTTTATTTCTATTTTATGTAACTAATAGATCTTGGACTCATTGACATAGCAAATTTGGGAGGATCTTGGCTTCTAAAGTTTTGTTAAACGGCTTAAATAAACTACCTTAGATAGGAAATTTACAAGGTGAGATGGTGTAATTCAACGACTTAATTAGATAGTGCACTTCCAGCAATACGTAACTTT
>CM031239.1:1036702459-1036864406 GCA_018340775.1 Taxus wallichiana var. yunnanensis | reverse complement strand
ACCTAATTAAACAAGATAAAAAGAACAACATATTCAAAACAACTTTGTATTGCGGGTTTCGGAAAAGATACGTCCCTCTCCTCTCAACTGAGACATAACCCTTTGGCATAACGCCTTAAGCCAAAATGGCAACAATGGGGTGGTTCCAGGAACTAGTAGTCCACGCAAGAGGAACCTTGTGGACGAAGCGGAAGTGCTCCGCACTACCTACTTGATTAGTGATTCCTTTGTGAGATAGTTACACGTCCGTTGTGGTGACCCCGGTGATAGTACACGTAGACACACTTTAGTTACTATGTTCTTGAAGGGTAAAGTAAAGCCGAGTGTTGAGTTGTGAACCTTCTTTTTGAGAAACGTGTGACGTATTACTTTCACCTAGTTTTTACTTGCCTTAGGGCGGCGAAACTCTGCCGAAGTGAGACTAGCATCTTTGTCATCTTTTTCTTGATTTATTTCCTTCATATTCTTTTGACACTTTGTTGATCAAAAGAGGTGTGATTACCTTTGTGTTGCCATTCGACTGTTTCTCTCACTTTTATGTCCGTTTACGCCCATCCATGTTTGCGGCTGGGTTAGTTAAACGTCTAAAGTGAGTGGAGGTGTTTTCACGTCATTTGGTAGCCATTGTGATCTTGATACCCACGTCAAGATCGTCATTGTAGTTAGGCGTGGTTCATCACTGCGGACTTCCATAGAGGAGTTAGTTTGTTTGTCTCGTATCATTACAATTTCGATATTTACGTCTTGTTTCTTGTAAACTCGACATAAATACCTATATTGTACGGTTACGTTGCACACATTCTTAACTATTCCTAGCTATACTTTGAGCTTTTTTTGTTCAGTTTTATTATTACCTCGATTTCAAAAGGTGTTAGGAACTACCATTTGTGCGTGTTATATCAATAACACCTCGATATCAATACTCCACTTTCTTGCAAAGTGGGTTAACATATCTTGGTGATATTGTTGTGTCATTCACAAATCGTAATTGACACTTTTTGAGATATAGGTCTTAATCAGACTTGAGCTTGCTCATCGTATATCTTGATTGGGAGATCGCATTTAACTTCATGTATTTACTTACGTCTTGTTCATTCCTTTGAACTTGGCATAAGTGGAGACATCTTGTTAATCATCTGGCGTCACAAATTACTTTGAAACGTAGTCTAGGAAGTACTTCATTTGATTAAGTTTTGGTACCAAATGATTGTTTCATTGGTGACTTTATCACTCTATCACATTGGTATTCTCACACTGTTAATTTACTCTTAACACGTACATCTTGTGTTTCACTTAGGGGTAGTCATTGAATTTTGAACAAATCTATAACTTACCTTAGTGAAATTTATCACAAAAACATGGCTCCCAAGCGCGTCTAGGGTTAAAAAACAAACATATGAGGAACAACGGCGAAGCTTGGGAAACCTCTAACGAGACAAGGGTCAAACCCATTTATCGGACACGATCTAGGACCACTATTTTCTACGAGAAAAGGAAAGAAGAGAATGGTCGATCATAGTGGAAATGAATTAGAATCACCACACATAGACTTTGATTTTGACCCCACTCTACTAGATGAGTTTCTCCTTAGAAACAAAGATAGAGTTTTGGCACGGGTCATGGAATTAGGGGCCAAATTGCCCATTGAGAAGGAACCAATACTACAAACAAATGACACTACTAAGGAGGAACACCCCCTTATCAATATGGAAGATATTTTAACAGGCGGGCATGCTTCCACTTCTTACGTAGAAAATGATAAAGTGGTAGGGCATAGAATACCCCTCATCAAAGTGCCACGAAGAAACAAGATAGAACATGAGACAGGGGAAGAACCTCCACAATACGAAGAGGAGGAACCTTTAGAAGAAGAAGACACAAACCAAGTCACAATCCAACAACAACTCAGTAACCTAAGCCGACAACTAGCTTTGCTTACTTTCCAGTACAAAAAAGACACAAACAAGAACGTTCAAAAGTCAAAGCCTAAGTTTAGGATCCACGAACTCCATCGAGAAAACCAAGGAGAAGAAGACACGGGGTATCATCATGTACACGTCCCACTTCTCCCACTAAAGAACAATTGCTCACACAAGAAGTACAATCTATGAAAGCAACGCTTGCGAGCATACAAGAAAGCAATATAGGGAGTATTAGGAAATACCAATACGAAGAACTATGCCCCTATCCTTTTGACAAGACAATGACCCTTAACCCTTTCCAAAGAAATTTGATATGCCAAAGTTTGACAAATACAAAGGAAAGGGAGACCCAAGGGATCATGTTAAAGATTTCTACATGGCATGTCAAGAGGTGTCTTATAGTGATAATTACCTCATCAGACTTTTTCCTAAGAGTCTCGGAGGTCAAGCATTAGAATGGTTTACGCGCTTGCCACGAGGATCAATTTTCACTGGCGGAGGTGGCGGAAAGATTCGTGCGTCATTTCTCATATAACATAGAGTGACGTCACCATGGCGAGACTTGTGCGGCACAAAACAACGCCCAAATGAGACCTTCGCCCGACTTCCTCCAACGATGGAGAGGGATAGCTAGTCGCTTCCCTTGCGCTTTCCACGAGAAGCGGCTAGTCGATATTTTCATCCTAATCTCAACCCAGGATATAGCTTTCCACCTCCAAATGCATTGTGTCCACCTTTGAGGAGGTTATCGAAAAGGGATTCAATAGAAAAGGCTCTCATTGCCAAAGGCACCCTCAAAACCCAATCTAAAGACAACCAAAGTGTCGAACCCATTTGAAAAGCCAAAGATCTTTAACAAAAACAAAAACGTGGTGGGAGACGGAATCACTGATTCCAAACGTGTTCAAATGGTCCAAACCAGTCAACCTTTTAAACTGACCAAGGGCCCAATTCAACCACCACCAAAGCGACGAACATTCACCTCCCTCAATGAACCATTGTCTGTCATACTAAAAAATAGTTGGATGCGGCCCACATGATGACCTATCCTCTGACTGACCATTTGATGACAACACTCCTAAACCTTCATGGTATAAGGAGCATGAATATTGTGAAATGCATCGCGTTAAAGGTCATAAAACAGACAAATGTTTGCGACTTCGCCACTATATTCAAGACCTCATTGACAACGGGGAGATAGAGGTGGATAACCCTAGCCACATGTAAACACCTAACGAGAAAATGGGGATTTATAAGGAACCATTCCCCAAGCATGATAAGTCGGAAAAGGAAAAACCGGATCGGGGAGAGTCATCCCAAACCTATAAAGCCACGAATTACTTGTATACCAAGAGAGATAACAATCATTACGATTCACTTATCGGATGTATTCGCTCCCCTGCTGACCGTGTCAATACCATCTGGATCAAGGGAAAGGACTGCGCTGCGGTAACAAGGCGTGCCCACCTCGTGATTCCAGAACCCTCTCTGTTGACCCCATAAATTAGTAAATATAACCTTTTAGAACAACTTGAGAAGACACCTGCTAAGATCTCGATCTTAGATCTTCTCAAGATATCCAATGTGCATAAGGACATTTTGTATCAAACTCTTCAGGGGTCGGGAGTGCCTTTAGAAGTCGATCCTGCATACCTTCAAGCCGCGGTGGCAAATATTGCACCCAGTGAGCATCTCACTTTCAACCATAGGGAGGTCCCTACCGAGAATCCTACACATAATCTTCCCTTATACATTGAGGTAGTTGTTACCCGCAGGAAAATCAAACGGGTGCTTGTGGATAACGGATCTGGATTGAACATCTGCACGCTTAAATTAGTCAAACAATTGGGACATACGGAAGAAGATCTTGAGTCCCATATCATCACTATCACCGCATACGACAACGCGGAAAGAGAGTCAGCAGGCACCATTACGCTGCCAATGGAGGTGGGCCCCACTTGCCATCAGACAAAGTTTCACGTCTTAGACTTGGAACTTCCATATAATATGCTTCTAGGCCGACCATGGATCCATGCCATGCAAGCAGTGCCATCAACATTTCATCAATGCATCAAGCTGAAGCATGAGGGACATACAGTAACAATACCAGGAGACTCAGAGCCCTTTGCTCATTGTAGAGCTCTTAATAGCTTTGCACGAAAGGGTACATACGCATGTCCCTCCACAGATATAGTTGTCCCTCTTCATTCTGAGGCCATGGAATCTCGAGTAGATTCAAATTCTCTTAGTTCTTGCACTCATGGGGCATCTACTTCAACATCTCCATTTAATTCATGGGAGATGAAAATTCTGGAATATGGCTGTGGGGAGTATAATGTACAACAAGCGCTCTTGGTTTCTGACCTCTCCTTGTCGCCCAAGACTAGAGGTCGACCCAACTACCACTTCAGGAGACCTAGAGAGGAACATACTATTGGGTCGTTCCTACCTGGAGGCTTGTTAGCTGAGGAAAAATTACTTGATCCACCTCTTACTTGGGTCCCCGAGGACACTCGGCCATCTTGTTATCAAACCCCGAAATATGAAAAATCTAGCGAGAATGATGTACTCCATGGGCTCTGAGGCCTAGGATGTGGGAGGAATGAACAAGGACAAAGAGAACCGAGTCCCTCTTCCACATTTCAAAATAGAAAGATATGGCATTGGGATTCACCCTTATGGAGCACACCCCAGCGATCAAGATGCGACTTGTTACGGCATGAGGATAGCTCCGATTATCTAGACAGCGATCACAGTTCTGTTGTAGCCAATATGAGGATCTGGCCTCCACGAACCTTTTCATGAATAATGTTGTCCTAACCATCACCCCCAATGAACCAACCCTTGACCTTGTATACCCCTCCCTTGTTGAATGGGACCAACAACGTCACGTGCCACTAGATTTATTCGAGAATGACGAGGCTATTGCAGAGTTCATGGGCATAAGGGATACAATTCCCATTGGAGATCACAAGAAGGGTTTCTTTATCGACTTAGACACCTGCGCCTACTTCGGCGAGGAGGCTGAACTTCGTGGTCAACAAAATTTAAAGAAAAGCGAGGGCAAGAGTTCTAAAGAAAAGCCTCGGCAAAAATCAAAGTCCAAGTCACACAGTGAAAACCTCTTTGAGGCATTGGCTGACAAACAAATAAGAAAATCAAAGGACAAACAAAGTGACCACGCCAAGGATGAAAATCTCGTAGAGACATCCTTGGATGAAGATCTCAACCTACCTCCCGATCCCACGCGTATGGAGGATTTATCAAAATTGTTAGTTGAAGAAACCATTGATGTCATATTGTGTGAAGAAGATCCCAAGATAGTAAAATTGGGAGCATCACTCTCGGCCAGAGAGAAAAAAGGCGTTCACTATGCTCTTTGCGAGTTTATTGATGTGTTCGCATGGTCTTACAAAGACATGCCCGGCTTAGATCCAACTTTGGTCGTGCATAACTTGGTTGTGCATGCGGAGCGCTAAACCTATCAAGCGAAGCTTGAAAGATGCACCCAAGAGTGGCCTTGTTAGTTAAAGAAGAGTTGGAAAGGTTGCTTGCAGCAGGATTCATCAGGCCAATTGATTATTCTGAATGGATATCGAACATTGTTCCTGTCCAGAAGAAACCTATTGGTATCCGAATTTGCACAGATTTTAGGGACATCAATAAAGCTTGCCCTAAAGATGACTTTCCGTTGCCCAACATTGACATGATTGTTGACTCAACCGCAGGGTATGAAATGCTATCACTTATGGATGGCTTTTCGGGTTATAATCAAATTAAGATCGTTGAGGAAGACCAACACAAAACAGCTTTCACAACTCCTTGGGGCACCTTCTGTTATCAGGTGATGCCATTTGGCCTTAAGAATGCGGGAGCAACTTATCAGCGGGCCATGACAGTAATATTTCACGATATGATTCATGACATCATGGAAGACTATGTAGACGACATCCTGGGAAAGTCCAAAACAAGAGAGGAACATCCTATCATTTTGCGGCGTATCTTTGAACGCCTACGTGAATACAAAGTCAGGCTAAATCCAAAGAAGTGTGTCTTTGGTGTGCTTTATCTGGAAACTATTAGGCTTCATCGTGTCGAGACGAGGTATTGAGGTAGACCTGCTAAAAGTATCTGCCATCACGAAATGCCTCCACACGAGAATATCAAGCAAGCTGCGTAGCTTGCGGGAAAATTCAAGCCATTCGCCACTTTATCTCCCGACTTGCGAGATAAATGTCACTCATTCACTCATTTGCTTAAGAAGGACATCACTTTCATCACAGGGACTGAGCAACAACAAGCCTTTGCTTTGCTTAAACGATGCACAGCTAATCCACTGTCCTCATGCCTCCCACTCAGGAGAACCACTTTTGCTCTATATTTCCACTCACATGATATGCTATTGGTGCCTTTGCTCACCCAATATGACCTTAGCCATAAAGAGAAAGAGTGTACTATCTGAGTCGCACCCTCATCGCCTATGAATGTAATTATCCTCAGATTGAGAAGGCTTGCTTGGTTCATTGTTTTTACCTTTCAGAAACTTCGCCATTACTGCTAAAATACTAAGACCAAGCTCATATCCAAGGTCGACCCACTCAAGTATTTGTTGTCCAAACCCACCCTCACAGGTAGAATGGCTAATTGGATCATTCTACTCAGTGAGTTTGATATAGAATTTGTCCATCAAAAATCAATTAAAGGACAAGTACTTGCTGACCAGCTAGCGGAAGCACCTTTGCAAAGCACAGAACCTTTGAGTCTGGATCTGCCAGATGCATCTTTGCTCTACATTGAAGAATCTATCGTATGGCAGATACATTTTGATGGATCTTTTACGTTTCATGGTTCAGGTGCAGGAGTGGTCCTTATTACTCCTTCAGGTGATCCTATACCACAGGCTTTCCACCTGGCCTTCCCTTGCACGAACAACATTGCGGAATATGAAGCACTCATTGCAGGGATGAAGCTAGCCATCAAGTGGAATATTCAACATGTGAAGGTTGTAGGTGATTCACAGCTAATCATCAAACAGGTTAATGATGAGTATAAAGTTAAGGATGACAAGCTCATACCTTATAAGAAGTTGGTGGAAACTCTGAAGGAGTATTTTGTGCGCATTACCTTTGAGCAAATCCCAGAGCGAGAATAGATCGGCAGATGCTATGGCAACGGTGGGATCTATGCTTCGTATTCCACCAGGGAACAATGATATGCCATTCTTCGTAGAAAATCTACGCCAGCCCGCGTATGACATGCCAGAATCTTGCTTGGCTTGTGAGGTTGTTGGTCCCCATTCACCATGGTATGAACCCATTTTCACCTATCTTAAGGACAGTACATTCCCTCCCAAAATCTCCCGCTCTGAAAAGCAGAGCCTAATTCACCAGATAGCCCGTTACACCCTGTTAGGAGGTACACTTTATCGTCGTGGCTACGATGGGAATCTGTTACGTTGTCTGGATGTGTCGGAGTCAATCCAGGCAATTAAAGAAGTACACGAAGGAGTATGCGGAGCACATACAAATGGAATGGTCTTGGCTAAGAAACTGTTAAGTAGGTTACTATTGGCCCACCATGAGGCCCGATTGTTGTAATTATGTTAGAAAATGTGTGCTATGCCAAAAGTATGGAAATTTCATCCATGCTCCATCGCAACCATTGCTGACCAATCACTACCCAGTGGCCATTCTCCAGTGGGGACTTGATCTAATAGGGAAGCTTACTCCTACCTCATCGATGGTCATACACATATCATCACATTTACTGAGAATACTTTACAAAATGGGTGGAGGCTGTCCCTTTAACCTATGTCACGGGAGCCATGATTTCTAAATTCATCATGAATCACATTATTTGCCGATATGGTATCCTGCTGACCATTGTCACGGATAATGGGAAGTCATTTAAGAACAAAAAGCTGTGAAAGGTCTTTGCCAACGGTTCCAAATCAGATTGAAATGGTCCACGCCATATTACCCTCAGGGTAATGGACAAGCTGAGGCAACAAACAAGACTTTGGTAAGGATAATGGAGAAGATGGTTAGCAAAACTGGTGGCGGCACCTACAAATCCACCCGACCCTGCAGGCCTACCGAACATCAATTCGCACTCCTACGGGTGCGACGCCATATTCCCTCGTGTTCGGGACAGAATCTATCATCCCTTTAGAGATTGAACTCCCATCCCTGCGAATTTCTCTTCGGGACTATTTGGATAAGGATGAAGATTACAGTGGCGAGATTGGTGAGTTAGAGCTCTGGATGAGAGGCGCATTCGTGCTCTTAATCACTGAAAGTATATCAACACGAGAATCTCCCTGCTGCTACAACAAGAGAATCATCCCTCGCCGGTTTGAGGTGGGTGATTTAGTTATGAAGGAGAACCGGTTCAACACCGGAGCGAGCGAGAAAAGAAAGGGAAGTTCGAACCACCTTTGGTTAGGACCCTATGTCATAGTTGCCAAGTATGGCACGGGGGCATACAAGTTAGCTCACCCCATGGTGATGAGCTCAGGAGCCCATGAATTCCATGCATCTTAAGAGGTTTTATGCCTAAACATGGCACAAGAAAGTCAAAAATCAAAAAAAATCACAAAAAAAAAAATAAAAAATCAAAAAAAAAAAAAAAAAAAAAAAAAAAAAAAAAAAGAAAACAGGTCGTCCACTAGTGAAAACCACGCAATTGTGGCACTTTGGACAAGTCCTTGGGTGAAAACCGGTTTCCGGCGCCTCGGGAGGATTCGTTGTTCACAAGCATTCTGTATTAGAAGGGTAGTTGTCTTTGTCTGGACTGGTTCTACCTTCGAGTTTCCTTGTGCACACCATCTAGTCCGGCCTTGATCCGGCTTTGCCTTCTTCTATTAAATGCATAAGGGACGTGGTCTTTCGTTATTTCCCATCTTACGTTGGGGGCAACTCAACGACTTCACCTTCTTGTTCATAAGCGCGTGGCTTCTGCCCTTGTATATTCCCCACCTAACGCTGGGGGCATCCATGCTTTCTTGGTTACCTGCACATAGCTTTGGAAAACTGTTAAAAACACAAAAACAATAGAAAATTGTTTCACAAAACACAAAAACAATAGAAAATTGTTTCGAAAAACACAAAAACAATAGAAAATTGTTTCAAAAACACAAAAACAATAGAAAATTGTTTGAGACAAAACAAGAAAATTGTTTTGAGAAAAACACAAAAACAATAGAACATTGTTTCAGAAAACACAAAAACAATAGAAAATTGTTTCAAAAACAATAGAAATTGTTTCAAAACACAAAACAATAGAAAATTGTTTCACAAAACACAAAAACAATAGAAAATTGTTTTGAAAACACAAAAACAATAGAAAATTGTTTCACAAAACATAAAAACAATAGAAAATTGTTTCAGAAAATTGTTTCACAAAACAAAAAACAATAGAAAATTGTTTTGAAAAACACAAAAACAATAGAAATTGTTTCAAAAACAAAAAAACAATAGAAAATTGTTTCAAAAACAAAAAAAAATAGAAAATTGTTTCAAAAACAAAAACAATAGAAAATTGTTTTGAGAAAACACAATAGAAAATTGTTTCAAAAACACAAAAACAATAGAAAATTGTTTCAAAAACACAAAAACAATAGAAAATTGTTTCACCAAAACAAAAACAATAGAAAATTGTTTGAGAAAAAAAAACAATAGAACATTGTTTGAGAAAACAAAAACAATAGAACATTGTTTAGAAAAAATAATAAATATATATATATATATATATATAAAAAAATCTAAAAACAAGGCAAAATTTTCAAAAATTCCTAAAAAGTAAAACACCCTACAAAATGGTAACTTGCTTCTTACGGCTGAAACTTGTGTCTTGCGCATGGTATTTTCTCCATATCTGTTGGTTTGTCTCACATCTTCCCGATTAATACGACTCGCGGATCACTTTGGATTCCAACCATTCACAAAAAGCTAGCTTTGCTTGCTTCGTTGCATACTACTGGGGGGCACTTTTGGTTGCACAGTGTTTGTTTCGTTGCGCCTGAAATGCTTTTCATGGACCCCGTGTCCATTATCATTTCCCCTTGCATGTATCCTTGCTTGGGGCATCATTTTTAACCCTTGTCGTCAATCACGAACTTGTGGATCTCTTCAGCACTTAATAACAAAACATTTGTACAACTGTCTTGACCGTTGTTGGGTTAGATATGTGTGTTCGTACTTGTTTTCCCTGTTATATGAGCTTGTTTCCTTCTCGTATTGCATTGCATTATTGTATGTTGCGTGGAGTTGGTACTTTCAGCAATGGACAATTGTTCGTAGTATGGCTTTTCATGTCATTCTACCTTTGTCGTATGCTTATATTTTCATAAGGACCGATGATGTAGTTCTATGGCAATATGATGACATCAAATTTGTTCCCGAAACAAATAAGCGGCTAGAGGTTAAGCTCTTCTCTCCCCTCATCCATATTTCTTCTACACACCACTTCCCTTTCACCCCTAATTCTCCCTCTCCTCGGGGCATCTGCCTCGTCCCCATTCTTACTACCTACTTCTCACCTTTTTCGATCGTCGATCGAGTTCTTCATCACCCCATCGACACTCGAGGGGCATCTCTCCCTCTACTAATTTTTCTTCCATCTCTTCAAAATCTCTTTTGTCTACTATCTTTGAAGTGGCATCACTTATGCCACCCCCCAAAGAGGGCAAATGTAGACACCTATAATTACGCCCAAGCAATTTAAATACTTAAATTGTGCTAATTATCCCCTTTCTCACAAATCAACGACATATCGTCAAAAGCACTCATTTTCCCTCATATCATCATTAATTAATTACACTAAGCTAATTAATTAAGTTGCCTATCAACAAATACCTAATTAACGACCTTAGTTAATAAATCACCCCTTCTACCTAGACTAATTAATTATTATTAATTAATTAGCTTTCCCTTCCATTTAACCAATAAATCAATATTTAATTGATTTAATCCCCTTATAATAGCCTAAATCGTACTAATATTCCTCTAATTGGCTTCTATAAACTTACATCTACCTATTAATTAATCACCTTTGATTAATTAAAATACCCCCCAACTCCCATGACTTGCTAAACATGTATTAAACCCTTCTAAAGTAAGGTTACCTTTAATAAAGCAACCTTATCCATTCCTAATCATGTTTTACCTTTATCCCACATTCATGAGAATGTGTTGAATCCTTATCCTTTGGGCTATATAAAGAGCCCTCCACCTACCTTTTTTTTACACCTAAACTTTCTAAGAGAGCAAATGCAAAGCATATAGCAAAGAGACTAAGAGCTTGCACCTTGCCCTTTTGAGAGTTCATCATCTTGAAGAGTTAAGCCTCTTTCTTAAAGTGCTTGGGTCATATGGGAGGTGTCAAAAGGGTCTTGTAGCCCAACTTTGATTAGCCCCCATTCCTAGGTTCTTGGAACATTAAGGACAACTATTTTGATAGCCATGGAGCTTACTTAGGTCCATTCATTTATTTTGTTGTTAGAGATATAGAGAGTTTAGATATTTAGCATTGTTAGTTTCAAAGTTTGTATTGATGAATGCTAGCATCTAACCCTTGTTTAATTCTTATCATGATGGTGTTTATGCTTTGTTTTAGCTAAATTGTAGAACTATTTTAGGTGGTAGTTCTTGCTTCATTTGATTTAGCATTTCTTCATTATTGAGTGAAATTTACAACATGTATTATTTTTCTACATTGGCCTAGCATTCTCGAAGTGGTGAGAACAAGTTGATCTTTAAAAACTCCCAATACTCTTGCAAATTGGCACTTTGTTCTGAAAACTCTCTTGATGAAAATAAAATCAACATTTTCCCTACCATCTCCCTCCACAGTAGAGATGTCATCTTGAAGATTTGAGGTATCCAAAAAAGGTTCAAGAACCTTCCTTCTTTTGTACTTATGATCGTCTTTAAAAATCATGAAAGATAAAGATATATATTATAATTCCCTCTCATCAAACAAGGAATTGGGGGAATTCATCGAGGAAATCCATTTGTTGAATCTCGGCATCAAAATTGGTGTATCGAACTCGGTAGCACACATTTATTTGTACATGTCTTGCATTTCCATAGCTGAATCAAAAACATGAGACTAAGTTGAGGGTTTTCAACCTCTTCCACAACCTTCAAGATGTCTTGTGCATAGATAACTCCTCTAAGTTTACCATATACTCATCTTCATTCTCGTTGGAAAAATTATTGCATTGGGCCTCTACGAGATGGTTGAAAACATGATCTACGTATGTCCATGACACTTTTGCAACACCTTTTTTCACCTCCTATGCTATTTCTATCATCTAAGGTTGGAATTCTCGCAAGGCGGGGCATACTTGATTCCTAAAATTTTATGACAAGGAGAGGAGATCCAAGGTTCGTGGGAAGGGAACTAGTTCAAGTTCAAAATCCATTTCATCATCCTCTTGATGGTAATCATAGAACCATGTTAGGGAAGCAATATTGGAATAATTTTTTACTTTATCTTGATCATTAACAATTCAATCCTCCTACTCATATGGGAAATGAAAGACTTCACATTCATTGAGATGATAACTATGTTACTTGGGTGAGAAGAGGTTATTTTTGAATTTCTCAAATCGAATAGGAAATTTTCGTTTTCCATTAAATCATCATGATTGAATTGGGAATATAATTTTATTCTTCAATTACATATATATCATTATTCAAAATTTCTTCATCGCTTGAAAAGTTAAAATTAGGTATAAAATTATCCAAATATACCTTACCTTCATAATCTTGGGTCCAAGGTCAAGGATGCATTTCTCTTACTTCATCATTATTGGTGGAATATTTAGAAAAAAATGTATCTTCTATTTTGCAACAAGAATCATTGACTCTTATATTCATAGCCTCATCAACGGGATGTGCCTCAACCTAGAATGAGTTGATGGATGACGTTCTACCTTCATGTCTTCTTCCTCATGTTCCACTGTGTTGATTGAGTTCTCATGAGGAGGATTGAGGGTAATACATTTCACATAATAATTAAGGAATATTCCAGGGAAGATCACATCAAAGTGTGGAAATCACTAGGATCTTCCTCCAGAGATAAAATATCTTGTTATTCTTCCTTGTTGTGGAGTGCTTCAGTTATTCGTACATATTTACTAAGGCTTTGGCATATTTCAAATTTCAAGGTAGATTTGAGGATCAATATTTTGTTGTATGGTGCTCACAATTATTTTCACATACTTAATCTTCAAATCTCCCATTTCATCATTTCTATATGTAAGGAAATAATCCCAAGGGAGGGTGATGAAAGACATGGATCTAATTTTTTCATTTAGTTGTGCATGATTAAGATAATTTCTTTAAGCAAGTTTTTCATCTTTTTGAACCTCATACAATATCTTGTACCTCTCTTGCATCTTTTTCATTAGTCTCTTCCATTCTTGATCATCATCTACAGAATTTCCCATTTTCCTTCCTTTAACAAATATTTTCTTTAATTGTGACCACCACATTTAATCAAAGGTTCTTTCAAAGAGGTAATTTTCCTAATTCTGCACCATTTTTCCTTTTTTTTTAATGAGTCAATGATACTAGCCTCCTTTCACTCACCTAATTTATGATTTTTTCTTGAAGTATGATATCTTTCCTCTATAATTGAATTCTCTTTTTGTAAGAACCAACTTAGAACCATGGATGATTAAAAATATACATTTCTCGACCACCATTTTCTTCTTCTTCTTCACTTTGTCACTCATTGGTACTTCACTCTAGTATGGAAATTTATTCATTGTGCATGGGAAACCAATGTGATTGGTATTCATTCTTTAACATAGGTTCCTTCCAAATTGATATTTATTTGAAATCTCTTTTTTTGTTATTTTAAATATATACATTTTTGTATTTTTTAGATAGAGATCCTATTTGGGTGTGCTTGGGAAAATATCTCACCATATGAGTCAAAAAAACCTTTTGGTGATAAAATTATTCAATTGGGAAAATTAGGTTCATGGGGATATGTTCTTATGCATTGAATAGTGAAGCTTTCATTATTGAATGGAAATTATTCTAATCCTATCTATTTTGTGGGTTAGAAAAAAGGATGGATATCACACAGGGACACTCCACTGAACTTGTGGCAAGATGCTTGTATAGGGGTACAAGGAAATAAATTATAGTGATTAGGGGAAAGGAGAGAAATTAGGAAATGAAGGTTACTCCCGTGAGTAGGCCAATTGCAGAGTTCACAACCAGTAACAAGAGTAGTTCAACATTCAATATACATGAAAGAAAAAATGAAGCTAGTGGGAGCAATGAATTAAAACACAAATTTATTAGTTTCATCTATAAAGGATGAAATGTTCATCTCCAACATCATGCTAGAAAAGTGCATAAAAGAGAGAAGTGGAAAAAACAAAATATGCCTATAACAAATATTCTTAGAATGTTAACAATGAGGGGAAACCATGCACAAAAAATTACACATGTTCATTCATCTTGAAAGGGAGAAAATACTTCCTTGATTGAAATTACACAAGTTGTACAATGAAAGAGAAAAGAAGAAAGCATGTAGAATAAATACTTTTTATTTGATGTATATTGATTTCACAAATTCCAACAACATATCACAATCCACTATTACTCCAAGTACCAAAATTTTAGGATCCTTGAAATGGAGAAGTCATCCAAAAATATAGCAATTTGAATTGAATCTTCTCTTACCCTCCACATGACTCTTTGTTGCCTCATTCAACTCATGACTTTTCACTTTCCTAGGAAGTGAGAAATAAGTTCCGTTTTTATAAAATAAATGTTTTACAATGTTACTTTATAAATGAATTTAGGTGAATGAGACAAAATAAAATTATTATGCCTATGAATAATTAGAAAGGAGAGAGAAAGAAGACGAAGAAAGAGAGAAGCGGGGATAGGTTTTCACATTCAATGAAGAAGCTCCTGTGATGAATAAATTCACTAAATCATGCCTCCTAATCGTGGATCTCTGGGTGGGTTCCTTTTCTTCTAATTATTTGTTCAATTGACCTATCAAAGATTTCAAATTATCTTTCCTCGAATGCAAATCCATCCCAAAACCTTGGTCCATGTCTTGGGGACAACATTGATAATTTTACATTCATAAAGCCATTATTCTTGATCTATTCCAATTACAGACAATACAACTTTTGATACCGTTGGGGTCTTTAAAATGTCTTTATTGAAGGAAACAAGGTCATCTGCCTTCTTCTTGACCATCTCCTAGAATACAATGATGATTTCCCCTGATGATGAATCCTTAGTGAGCAGAGGGAACTCAAACCTTTGAACACAATGGTAGACTTCATTAAAGATTCCATAAAAGTTATGTTTGTAGGAGTCCAACTCAGATATGATATTCTTGATCATTTCATACCATGCATCCATTATGCCTCTCTAAAATTGAGACAAGTCTTGAGTAAATTATGGAAACACTTCCTTTATCACGAGGGTGTGAGAATGAAAATAACTCATCTTAGACACTAATAGGAGTATCTCATCTAAATGACTGACCTCCTTTATAAATTCGTTGTTTATCTTAGTTACTTCAAACAATGTTTTATGATCATACTTGTTGAGACAAATGATGTCTACAAATAGTTCCTTGCCTACTCAATCATTTCCTCAATCCAATTCTCATTGGATTTCCCCACATCATGTATTCTTATGCTTTCTTGATTTCCTTGGGGTGAATACTACTGATTGGAGGGATATATTTGATTGGAAGGGGAGATGTTATGTCAACCCCTGAGAAGGGTTGAATGTATATAGTGAGAGCTCTTACATATTCCTCCAATTGTACAATAATTCTCTTTTAATATTTTCTCCAAGTAAGAAGAAGGAAGAATATATTTTTAACTAGGTGAGTGTCATCGTCATGAGAAGATGGGGCTTATAAGATGCGAAATTTTTAATAAGATGGAATAATTTCCTCCATGGGCTTATCATGCTTAGGCCTAGAAAATTGTACATAATGGTTACTGACGTTCCACTTTCGGAAGAAGTAGGAAGTTGTTTGGGAAGTCTTTCTTCACTTGGATTTCAAAACTCTGGAGATTCGGAGACACCAAAAAATCAAGGAGATGCGTTTTTATTGGTCCACTTTTGAGTACTTCTTGAATCCATGAAAATGGCTCCTTTGGGGTTACCATAATGTTGGACATCAAAATCTTTGTAGAATCTTGTGATGGTGCCAAATATTTATAAATGTGGGGGAGCTCTATCCCTTGATAATACATATCAATATTTGCATGTACATAATTTTTTTTCTTCAAAATAACCTCTCCTTATTTTGATAATCTTAAACCAACAGACCTTACTTAGATCACTTAACCGGTTCCTCCACCTCACCAGCTCACTCACCTTTCTCATTTGAACCAACTCTAAGAAGATTGAACTAAAATTTTTGAGGTATGAAACCATCTTGAAACCCTATGAAGACAACTAAAAGTAGAGAGGTAGATGAAAACAAAGTCTACTAAAAATTTTGGTACTTGAAGTTGTAACTTTCTTTTTTACCTTAGAACCCGGAGCTATTATTTTTGGAAGGGTAGTTTTTTTCCCGATATCAACAATAGATGGTAATCATCATGTTCAATGTGTGTTCACAGATCTTTTATGGAAAATTTTCCAAAATTTCTATTTTTAGAAAAAAATCTCTTTTTTGATTTTACCTTTTTACTTTTACGGCCGGTGTACCCTAGTTTTTGTGTTCTGCGATTTTATGTGTTTGGCTCTTCTAAAGGATTTTTTTGTTTTAGGAAAGTTACTAAAAATAGTAAGTGTGAACAAGTGGAACATAATATTTTCTCAATTTGGTCTTCTAGGAACTTTTTGATGAGAAACCTTTTGATTCCTTTTGGGTTTTGGTTTTGGGGCTTCGTGTAATGTTTCACATTTATCTACTTACGGATTGACGATGAAAATGATGGAAGAAGATATTAGGGAACACAAATTCAATTTGATTACATAAAAAATATGAGATGATTATGAAATTTATATTTTATGTAGTATTAAAGAATCTTGAAGAGGAAGAGATTCACAAAATTTCATTTGATTTTGGTCACTGGTTTGCAAATTATGAGAAAATCGTCATTTTTGCCAACGAGGGATTCAAGCAGAGACATACATGGTATTGGCTCAAAAATCTTGGTTTTCTATGTTGCAGCAATGGAAGAGGCTATAAACTAGAGGATATATTCTATGGAATAGAATGTAAGTGACAGTAATGGAGGAAGAGAGAGAACATCTGGCAGTGTAGTTTTACTGTGCATGCGTGCGGGCAGAAGTGGAAGCACCACGAAACCACCCTTAATTGAAAAAATTTGCAAAATTTTTCAATGAGGGAAGGAGCACATTTTCACCAAACTTCCTTAATTTTTGGGATAGTTAGTGCAAAAAGGTATGCCACTCTACTATTGGTTGGTTTTCCAAGCTTGAATTTTTTCTAACTCCTCAACCATAGCTTGGAGGGAAACTTTTCACATGGATAACATTAGCTCGTGGACTACGTTTACCACACTTATTTATATTAAATTTAATGGAAAATTTCTTCTAGACACAATGGTGATGGTATCATACCTCTAATCTCCCTGAAACCTCTAATAAAATAGGAATTTTCTTCAATATCAAAGGTTGAGCATGATGAAAATAGGTTATGGACGAGAACCTCCACGAGTCTTGTGAAAAACATGAGACCACTAGTATTTAGATATCTTATTTATATTTTCGATGATTTTTTTGGCTCATAAATCCTTACAGATATCTTGGAATTTCTTCCCAAATCTTAGGATTTGTTTTCTTATTGTGCACTACTTCACCATCTAGGACACACTTTTGGTGAAATTCCTTCAAAACCTCTCAAACATCCCAGATTATTCCAAAAATAGTTGCAAAAAACACTTATCTCTCTTATACACATCCATGATAAGTTTAATTATTTTTTTCACTGGGGTGTGCACCCGACCTCAAGAAGACCATAAAATAGCTTTTATGAAGCTTCTTAGAGAACCTATCTTGAAAGATCCATTCTTAGAAGTGCTTGAATAGACTAGATATCCCTAAATCACCAATCAAATGATGAAAAAACATGTTGTTTTACTCGAAGGATGAGATAGGACTGACACGGGGCTAGGGTGATCTCGGACGAGGGTACAAGATGATCTTTTAGCAAAATGATTCGAAGTAGGGTATGGTTATCATGATTTCACGTGTGAATTTTTCAATTACAAAAATCATGACAACACAAATTTTTATTATCTTTTGGTCTTCTTTACATGTTATCAATGTTGATGAACTCATGAATTACTCCCCCTTGGAGTATACCTACTAACCATGACTAACTCTTCCACACAAGCCTTCTCATCACCTTTCTAACTTGATTCAAAATTAATAAAAGCTCCCCTACCTTGATAGACTACATAAAACCTTTAGCACACCTTTTTGGTGCAAAATAAACACCTACAGTAGTTCTTAAATGTTTACTAAAAGTGCAAGAAGTCCATCCTACACATTCTAAAAACATATTTGAAAGTCATATCTTCTAGAGGTTGAGATTACACAACCTCCCCTTCAACACATGTCATCTACTAAACCTTCTAAGACCCATTTGTAGGATTTCCAAATTACACATAAACATAGAATCCCGTTCCATAAAATGTTAAAAAGTAGCATAATCACAAAAAAATTGCAGTAATAATGCGGTAGAAATGCACAACCACCCTACGGACTCAATTAACTTCCTTTAATTTCTCCAATCAAACTCTTATGAAGCTTAATCACTCTCACACACTTCAAAATTATCGGATCAACCTTATAACCATATTAAACCATACTCATATTGACTTGAAGCTTCATGCGGCTTAATGAGCTTCTTAAAGCATGAATTTCATTTTCACTAATTTCATGATACAAACATAGTTACATATGCTTCACTACTAAATCAAGAAAATCATGAACATACCTAAACCAATATACAGGTCTTATCCAACACTTAACAGTGGAGAAAATCTTCTTGACTCTTATATAGACCTAAACAATCCTACCACTTAACAAAAATTTAAGACATGACATAACATACTCAAACTCATGATTGTTATTTCATTGCTTGAATTTTATAGCCTCTCCTTTCATATGGACTTCATGGAAGAGTATATACCTAATTTTTAACTTTGGAACATTGAATTAACCTTCTTTTCTTGACCATCTTTAACCCAAGATTGAATTCTCATGTACACATACCATCATCTTAAAAAAATTGTTTCAATCAAGGACTTCAATTATAAATTTTGAGACACATGAATTAAATATAGAATCACATAACTACTCAAATGTACAACATAACTTCATATTGATAGATCAAACTAGGACCTTATAAACTTCAACTATGGAAACATAGATTTGAAAACATGAATACATAAATTAAAAATTTTACTATAGCCAAACAATTTATGACTTGAGAAACAAAAGGAACTACCAAAAAACCGTGATAATCCTTATCATCATGATATAATATCCACAAAAACCTACTTCAATTAACTAAAATAATCATCTTAATTGTATTGTCAAGACACATCTCTTAGCATATAACTTATGCCCCTCATACTACACCATCACAAAGGTAAACATATTTTGACAACCTCGGATAATACCATAAACCAATAGAAAAATTTATATACTATCAAATGCTTCAGTACCATAGGATGATGGATCCATGAATCCTAATGGAGGCACACATAAAATATGAATTCACATAGAGAGGGTAAAAAACTCATTTCCAAATAGGACATAATACCAAGATCCTTCCTTAGATTTATTAGATTTTGTACCCTTTCCTCTCTATTATTCTTCTTGAGGTCTTGTTGAGTAGATAGAAAGAACTCTTAAGGTTAAAAAATTCAAAGAGAATTTTTTGAGAAGTGGACCCATCATGAATGGAGTAAGCAACTTCAAGATCATTTTTTACCTTCTTGAGAAGCAGACTTGAATTCTGCCTTTGCATTATTAACATGATGAAACTTGACCTCTTATTTCATTTTGTATATTCTTATCTTTACTATACAACATCTTGCAATATGGCTAAACATGTTACATTTGAAGGAAGCTAAAGAAATGTTACCTCTATACACCTCATCTCTTTGTTTAGAAACCTTTTGATGACAATATATATCTATACTTCCAATCTTATTGCAACCATAACACACAACCCCATGCTTATTTTCATTCCTCCAAATATTACTACGATGTTATTAATGAAAAAACTTTGCAATGTGACCCTTTTTATGGTGGGCCAATTATAGAATGCAATATCTCCTAAGTGATATGAATGATCATGCCAACTATTACTCCATGGGAAATCATTCTTTACGGCCTTCTACAGTCCCTAGATCTATGACAAAAATTATTGTAAGACTAATAAACACCTTTTAAATTACTTGTATGCTTCATTGCATTGGGAAGCTTGATAACCTTCTTGAGATATAAATCCTTCGTAGATTTACAAAAATTACTAGATCAAACTTTTTCAGCCTCATGCTTCTCTCGTATGCTCTTCTATGTAGCCTAAACCACATATGCCATTTTTTTCTCTTTGATCATTCAAAATATTATTTAGGGCTTGTTAAGGTTTCTCCAACTTCTCATAGGTCTTCAACGTAGTATGTACCAACTCAAATTTCTGTTTTAAACATCTTCATACCTACTATAACATTCTTCTTTGACATTTAGGGTTTTAGACACCTTCTCCATGACTCCAAAACCTGAATGGCTTAACTATGTTCTTTTTCCATGAAAATCACTCATTCTTGAAAATTATGAATACTTTATTCTGCAACTTCATACTTCCTTTTTAGTGTTGCATCCACATATTATCATTTACCCATTGTTTGTGCTCCAAGATGATCTCCTCCAAGTCATCAAACTTGCTTAATAAGGACATTCCCGATACCAATATTTGGAAACAAAATGGAGTAAGGGGGTGAATTAGTCCTAAAATTTTCTTATTTCATTTACCACTATTTTTCATCATCCATTAAGATTCATTCATTCATATACATTTAGTGAGAACTCATTAGGTCTTCAAACTACATTATAATACACATAACACATGAGAGAGAACAAATAGAAATAAAATGTAAGTATAAAAACAAAAAGGGAAGAAAGCCCACTAAATGTTTTTATGATATTACTCTTAGCAAAGAGTCAAGTGAATATTACACATCACAATATATTTATTTATGAGGAACCATCCCCACAAGGAGAACTAACCCTGGACCCTTCTTGATATTACTCACAACAAGAGAATCCTATAAATATCACTCATCATAATATATTTTCATAAGTATGACCAATGATTGTATTTTGATACCACAACTGATTGCGATCTCAAAATTCATCTCCAAATTCCTTCAAACCCTCTTCCAATGTTCTCTTCTTCAACTCAATCTATCTTGAACTTTCATTAACTAATTTGGATTGAAACCCTTACACACATTTTATCTAACATTATTCATATTTTTTACTCATCCTAAGCTCCCTCTTGATTCCCTTGAATAGGTTTCACTTTCCTATCTTGGTAAAAATTTTCCCTCCATGCACACTTGTTCAAATTTGAACGTAAACACTTATTTATATACCCTACTCAACTCAAAAACATAAGGGATGTCAGTCCATCACCATTATTTTTACAATAAATACTAAAAATCATAACAATAAACTCATGCACATTCATAAAATGGACCCATGTAGGTTGGCCATGCCAAAATGCACTAAACAAGCTCAAAAACAACTCAAAACCCCATTACCTCGCATCATTAAATAGAAAAAACGTCATTGACATTATTATTTAGGATCGAAAAAATCACAAAAAATGTCAAATATAACATACAAACACCATCCATTTTCATACATTATATCCTTCTCAAAATAGTTGTTTCCATGACCTAGTTTTAACCTTTACACATTAAGACAACACTAAAACAATTAAAATATGCCATGCAACCACTAATTAGAAATACCCTGACCTGTAAAAAATAACCATTCTTTCTAGAGATCATGAAACACCCATATATGCATAATGAAACACCATTATAACATCTCCAATCATCATTATGTCACAAATAGCTCTGCATCTTCTCAAGCTATCTCATTTGAATTATTAACCCTTAGGGTGCGGATCGATTAGTCTAGGTGATCATAGAATAACATCATATATCATGAATAAACCTTTCAAAAATTCCCTAACATACACGATACAATATTTCTCATATCCTAGCATGCATCCATGATCTCTCATAGCTCGTAACTCGTCCTTATGCCTCGAAATAGCTAGACCATGTCTAGATGAGCTCTGGAACTAGGTCTTCCACCCGTACCTACAATCAAACTCATGTGAGTTCCTAAAAACTCTACAAAAATTATCTCTATTCTTCTATATTCTCCTCAAGGAACCAAGAAACTCAAACCAACATGCTCCATCATCTAGGCTAGCTAGGTTACATAATTAAGTGTGTTAGACCAAGCTAATCTTAGTGAATCAATCCATGCAATAATGAAAACACATTAATATCCATGTTATCATCCTATTGATCATACTTTGAAACTTATCCAACATATTCTTTGTCATTAATGAAATTTTACATTAATGAATACACCTAGAACTCAACATGCATGACATATTTTTATTTGGTGGTCATGGTTTTCCTTCTCGAGCTTTGAAATGATTTTTTAATTTGGAAATGGTCTATCTTGGAGGATCAAGCTATGTTTTTTGGAGCTAGAAGCATTTTTTTAAGAGATCTCCATGTTTTTATTAGTTCGATCTAGAATCTTACTCGACCATGATTTCTTTGAGCTCGGCTTTGGTCTATCCTATAGCTTTTTGTGATCTCTTCCAGCTCAACCATGTTGTACCCATCTCCTATAATTTATTTCAGAAGTGCCATGATTTTTTTATCAGTTTGGAATGATTTTATTTATCTTGATCTCATTTGGTGGACTAGATATGTGGTTTCTTGAGCTTACTATGTTGAAAACCCTATAGCACCAGGATTTCTCGATTCGGGATCTGCATACTTCTACTAGCTCGACCATGCATTTATTATATTAGCCGTGATTAAAAGGTTATAACTTTATCCAATTTATAGTTGATGTGTATTTTAAAAATTGGGCATTTTCGAAAAAGATGACCCTAATATTTTTATTAGATGGCTGCGATATTTTGATCTAAAACTTTAATTTACGGAAACTTGTACTCTTTTAAAAATGTATGTTCATGTTGAGAGATTGTTCTCTAAAACTCTATATTTTTGCATTTTCATTGTGAAATGGCATATAGATTTACTCATTTCTAAGAAATAAATTTTAAATCTTTACATTTATCCTTCTCATGGAAAAAGAAGGAAAAACTATGTTGTTTCTTGTCCTAGTTGGACCGTACACTTTGTTTTTTTCCTTGTTCCATATGATTGAAAGAATGAAAACAAGAAATTATAATGATGATCATGCTCTGAACTCTATTTGATTGCAATTTTAGTATTTGGAATGTGATGTTACATTATTTGTTGCAACAACCTATTCATTATGCTTGTAAAATCTGAATCAGTACTCTCAAGTGATACATACATGCTTGGAAAATTCATGATGCACAATTCTGATATGTAATATGTTTCTTGATATATTGATGTTATAATTTGCATGCCCAAACTGTTAAAGGAAAATTTAATCATTTTCTACAAGTTTTCCTATAGATTAATTATTTAAGAGTCTTGAAACAAAATTTTCTTCTAATCGTAATTTATTTTATGATAATCCTTAATTAATGAAAGAATGAATGTACATTTGAATCAAAAATTACATAAGCTTAAGAACCCTAAGCTCTGATACTCATTTTTTCCTCTCTTTTAGGTGTATTAGAGGTAATATGGCACAATTTGGAGCAATAATGGATCATCGAGTAAGGAGATTCTTCTTGTAGGAAATGATGGATGCCCTTCTTTTCCTTATGTTCATAGTTTAGGATATATGTGTGTTCTTTATTTCCAAAGTTATATTCCACATCTTATGTGGGGAACATGTACACAACTTCCTTATGAATATAAACCATTGTTTTATGAAATGAGTTATGTGTTATTTCTTTTACATTGCTTTCTATTAAATAACTGAATGAACATATGAAAAATCGAGAGTTTAATACAATTTTATATATTCATAAGTGAATTGATAATAAGTTTTTGTACCTTTCTGGTCATTTGAAACTTGAAACTGAAATAATGAATGAATGATCAATCCTAAAACCATAACTTGCTTCCACACCTAACAATTATTTACTCGAACCTTATTCCCTACTAGTTTTAGTATGTATATTTTCAATGTATGATGACATTCCCATCTTCATCGAGGATTGTGCAACAACTTATAAGGGTTGATGCATAATACTAGTGAAGATGAAAAAACTCGAACAAAATCCTATATGGGGAATGAACACTCGAGACTTGATTCCATAATTTTTCCATGCTTGCCCATTTGTCTATTCACTTTGAAAAGAAGGAATCTGAAATTTTTTAATTCCCCTCTAATATGATGACCAAAAATGGTCCACATATTTGGCAATTGTGTTGCAATTTTTTCCTTCTAATCACAAAGAATACTCTTATCTATTACCTCCTACCCAAGAAAACCAAACTAAAATTTCAATATAAAATTGAACATGAATGCCCAAGACCAATAAGTTCTTCTCAACAAAGAAAATATTCCACACCTACTAAGAACCAACACTAACAACATTTGAAAAATGTTGTTGGAGGAAAGATACAATATCATTAATCGAATGTAAGTAAAAGGGGATTAGTTAATCTAAGATATGAAAAAATTTAATAAACTAAATAAATGTAAAGATAACACTAGCAACTATGAAAAAGAAATTCTAACCCTAATATGTAAGAGACAAGAGGAAAGAACTTAGATGAATAACATATTCTTGTCAAACAATGTTGCTGAAAGGGTACTCGAAAAATCAAAAGTAGGAATGGTTGTGAAAAAGACCCGAAAAGGGTGGAGCTAGAGGATCTAGCTAGACTATAGCACCTTGAGAGGGATTGGGGCACGACGGGCACTCTAGTCTGTAATATGGGTTGCATGGTCTATGAAAAGCTCTAAATATGATCTTTATAGAGATGGGAGATGATTTGAAACCTTCATTTTGTGTCATATTAAATTCATTGTCTTGTGCCATATGTCACCAATAAATAAAGATGAAGGAAAGACCTATAAAACCCCAAAACAAGCGTCAAAACCTAAATAATAAAAATGCATACAAAGGGGTCGATCGACCTTTAGCTATTACAATGGTTGACTTACAAACTAAGCATTTCACTACATCTCGGACACTGATGTAGTTCTATTTACAAGTGTGCGTAAACATGCCCTAGGTTGTTTTTGTGTTAGTTACACTTTGTGAAGTAACGAGCAATAAGTATGTGTAGAAACCGTAATAGAGTATGTACATCTAATATAATAAAATCCCTCCCCTAATGAAGTGTGATGCGGATGTCCCATCCTTGTGCCTTGATGATGAAGCTATGTGGATGCAAGTGATCTCAAATGTAATAGATGGATGCAACTCTAGATGGAGTGATAGTAGTAAGTGATTCTAGGTCCCTCATTATGCTCTCATTACTTTATATTTATATGTTCCTATTACTATAATTTCCTAATTAACCACAAATGGATGACCACAAGAAAGATAAATAACTCAAATGGCTAGAAAGAGCCCAAAATTTGTGGGAAATTCCAAAAGAACCGGGGTGCCCTTGTGGGAATAGAGCGCAAACGGCCACCTTAGTCGAGGCTAAAATGATGTGGGATGACAAAAGGTAACTAGGCATATGGGTGTAAGAGGTCAATAATGATGAAATATAATAAAATATATATATACAAAAGACACAAAATCATGAACTTTATACATTAGTTAGTCCCAGTCTCATAATACTATTTCGAAGGTTTTTGAGTGAAGAAATTATTAATTTTCCCTTGTCTTCTATCCATCTTGTATTATTTTATTTCATCATTACTGACGTCTTGCACCCATATGCACATCGCTTTCTATCATCCCGCGTCATTTTATCCTCAAATGGGGTTCTTAGTCCCACGAGGGGTGTCCTAGTCCTTTTTGCACTTTCCCACCAATTTTTTTGGCTCCTTCTATCCGTTTGAAGTTTTTATCTTTCTTCTAGTTGGACATTTTATGGTTAATTATGAAATTAGATCAAGGTAACCGTATAAATATAAAGTTATGAGACCATAATGAGGGACCTTGCATCACTTACTACTATCACTCCATCTATAGTTACATCCATATATTGCATTGGAGATCAATTGCATCCACATAAATATATCATCTGTGTACAAGGCCAAGACATATGCATCACACTTCATTAGGGAAGTGATTCTATTCTATTTCATCCACATATTCTATTACATTTTCTACAATAGTTATTACTCACTACTTCACAAAGTGTGACTTACATAAGAGAAACCTAGGGTATGTTCACACACACTTCCACATATAACCACATCGGGTATGAGATGTAGCATAGCAAGATCATTTAGTAAGTCCACCATTATGGCGGTGAGGTCTGTCCCACCCCTTCACATGTAATTTTATTTTGTAGGGTTTGATTTTTTTTTATGGTCTTCTAGGCATTTCCTTCATCTTGATTTATTGTCGACATACAAAACATGATAGTTAATTTAATGCGACACACAAAGTAGATTCCATATCATCTCCAAGCTCTGTGAAGATTAAATTTAGATATTTTGTATAGACCTGGGTACGCATATTTCCAACCAGACCACCCAAAGGTGCCACAATACCTCTCTTGGAGCTCTAATCCATCAACATTCTCCAGCTCCATCCTTTCCAGGTAATTCTACACAACAGTTCTTACTTTTGATTTTTCCAATCACCTCTGTGACACTGTCTGATAGGCATCTATTATTCATCTAAGTTCTTTCCTCTTCTCTCTTATATATTAGGGTTAGGATTTCCTTTTTCATAGTTATGTTATCTTTACATTTATTTAGTTTATTAAAATTGTGTGGAACATAGATTAACTATTCCAATTTTATTTAATTTTAGTTAATCATTTTGGTGAACCATCCTCAATCATACGCATTTATAAATTCCTCCTTCTTACCTCATGATTCTAGGGATTATTTTATTTTACCATGTCTCACTCTAGTCAGTAATTTACTGAAGCTCACCTTAAATCCATCAATGATCACCTTGTCAAGCATCCCCAAGATCTAGATTTACTTTTTCATGTTGATCGTGATGAAGTTACTAACTTGTGGAACTCATTGCTTATGCTACCATACCAACTTCTATTTTCACTCAACCATATTTTTCTACTCTACAAAAATTTCTACTATTCTTGTTTTTGTTCCTAATACTAACAATTAGTTTAATCTTCCCTTAGTTTCTCATGTACAATAATTCTCATCTATTGGCAATCTAAACCTAAATTCTCTTTATCATGATATTCAAACTCAAATTTGTAAGTTACAACAGGCCACTTCACATGCATCACCATCTTTAGATTCTACCTTGTTATTACATACTCTATTTTCACCCACAATCTCTACTTACCCATTTCTTCCTTATTTGGTCACCCCTAAGCTTCCTTTTTTAATGGGCATGTTGATCCACAAGAACATCTTAGATAATTTCATGTCGCTTGATTTGACTCATTGATGACCATATCCATTTAGCTAAACTATTCAATCATAGTCTCCAATATTATGTGAGGCATTGATTCTATGGCTTACATGTTCACTCGGTAGACCTCGTTTACATATATAGCTAATGAATTTCTTACTCATTTCTCCATCAACATCATCTCTAATATTTCTTACGCCTAACTAGCTTAGCTTAAACAAGTCCCAAATGAACACGTAGCCAACTAGGTTTTGAGGTATAAAAATGATCTTGATAACATGAAAAATGTGCTTGTTAACTCCAAGCTTCATAATTATTTATTTAGAGTCTATTACCACATGTATAAGAGAGTGTTCACTCTAAGACCTCTTCTTTGTTTGATCAGTTTTTTCATATGCTTAAGCTTCGTAAGACCAAACTCCTATCCATATGAAATATTAAGTATCATGAACATACTTCATCTTCCACTCATTTTCCAAAAGACACCATTTAAACCTTCTACACATAAACCAATCAATGCTAAATTCATTCTCAACACCATTTCTCCTACTAGGGAGGTTTAATTATAGGAACTTAGAAACTTCCTAATGACTACATATAATATTGAAACAATATTTTGAGATAAATCTTATTACCCTTCCCCGCCACTTGAATTAGACCCTCCACGACAAAAAGGTAGGAACTACACTGAGAAATTCCATTGTGATTATCATCGATGCATAGGAATTCTACAAATAGACGCCTAAAAATCCAAAAAATCATGCAAGACCTCATTGATAACAATAAACTAGAGTTTTCGGTGTTCTCTAGCTTTTCCCCAACTAATGAAAAGGGTAAAATAAATATTTTTAATGATGAATCTCAAAATGTGACAACAATATATTATAAACTTCTAATAATCATGCATATGATGCGGTATCACCTCCTGGATCAAGAGCTCTTGATTTCTTAGTAGCTAACACGAAGCTTCACCATCAATAATTTCTTATTTCGACATCGATTATCGTGCTAAGTTTACATCTAATCATTTACACATCTAGGCCTCTATTGACTCGACCTCCATCAACAACACTAAATTTGACCCATCATGGCCAATTAGCATATGTTTTATCTCACTCCTCAAGTGTATCAAATATCCTCCATCCCAAATCGAATATTCTTTCACCATAACCTTTGGGTTTGTTAAGCTACATGTTATAGTTGGCCCTCTTACTATGCTTGTACCTTTCCTCATTGGAAACATAGTTGAGGGATGTGACATGCTTGTCAGTCTTAATTCGATTCATCCCTCAAATATTTAATTTATATGAATCATTTGCGACTCAAATTTGTTTACAAAAATCAAGTTATTTCTATTGATGGTGTCCCTCCATCTAGTGCATGGGAACCATAGCCTCACACAATATCGAGCACACCACCTAATTCCCCTATCACGTCACACTCCATGTTTCTTAAAGCACACTGCTTGTACTACTAGTTCACCTACTCACGTATCATCTGCACAACCACACCACTTTATTAGCCTTACACATAAGTATAAGCCTATTCCTCAAATAGATACTATATCTCAGCATATATCACCAACTTGTTTTATTTCACGTGGTCCAGCTTCACCTTCGTATACCATATCACATAGATCTCCATCACCAACGCATTTTGTGCCACCATGACCTTCTTCATACATTTATCCCTTACATGCACACAATATAAATTCACAACTACAACGTCTATCTACCATACCTCCATTATTAGAATAAGTTCATGTTCTTTCATCTCCTACATCGAGATGAAGGATCTCCATCCTTCATCATCATTAGATAGTTCATTCATTCACATACACTTGGGGACATAACACTTCACATTCCCCCTACCTCATCTTAGCATAGTTACAATAATAATCTTTTAAAATATTATGTATTCATATCCTCGCATTAGGCATATTCGTCATACATTCTATCATCATTACCCGATGGTGAACTCTTGTTGTTCGGTTCACACTTGACCGTTGAGTGCTTACTACACACGAAACCTACACACCTCACTATAGGTATTACACATTGTGTTTCAACACACATCATGTGTTATACATTTAGTCTACAACATATATGCATTTGCATATTTACACGTCCTATGTCATACTATTCTAACATTATATCATATCACATTACATTTTACACATACTACGAGATATTGCTTTAGATTATACACACTCTATACTTACATTTTCCACTCATCACATGGTCACATTTTATTTTATTTCTATGAATCATTTGTGCCTCAAATTTATTTACAAAAATCAGGTTATTTTTGTTGATGACATCCCTCTATCTAATCCATGGGCACCGTCTCCTCACACAATATCTAACAGACCACCCGATTCCCTAGAAAATCACATTCCATGTTCTTAAAGAAAAATCTACTCCTAGTTCAACTCGCTCACTGTCATTTGCACAACTTCACCACTCCAATAGCCCTACACACAACTATAGGCCTATTCCTCGCACATTTACTATATCTCGGCATAGATCACCACCTCGTTTTATTCCATTCGTGCATGCTTCATCTTTGCATGTTATATCACATAGATCTTGATCACCAATGCATTTTGTGCCACCACAACCTTTTTCATACATTCATCCCTCACATGCAAACAAATTACATTAATCTGCTACAACATTTACCATACCTTCATTATTAGATAATATTCATACAATTTCATATCCTACACCATATGAAGGACCTTCATTCTTCACCATCATTGGATATTTCCTTCATTCACATACACTTGCAGTCGAACACTTCACATTCCCCCACCTCATCTTAGCATAGTTACAATAATAATATTTTACATTATTATGCATTCGGTATATTCATCATACATTCTAGCATCATTATCTCAAGATACATTCTTGTGCTTCATTTCACACTTGACTATAGAGGACTTACTACACATGAACCCCACAAGCTACACTATAGGTCTTACACATTTCGTTTCATCACACATCTCATGTTATACATCATACCTTCTACATTTAGTCTACAACATTTCTACATTTGTGCATTTACACATCCTATGTCATATTATTCTAAAATTATATCATCTCACATTATATGTTACACATAATACACATATAGCCTTAAATTCTACACATTGTATACTTACATATTGCACTAATCACAAGGTTATAAATTTATCATTACATACACTAAATTATCTTCTACATGTTGCAATCACTACCCTATGATGCACTTTAGTTCCTTGGTCCATACTTGACTACTGAGGGTTTATAATTCAAATGGACCTTATATTCATAAAATGTTTACTATTCAACCTTTCAATATGCAAAAATCATAGGCTAGTGACATATGCTTTAGGATAAATCATCACCTACTCTATCATTTTGTAGTGGTATACACCTTAGGTTACATTACCACTCTCTTCTTTCATCTTGTAGTGATATGTTCTTAGGGTTGAATCATCAGTCATCCATTCATCTCATAGTGATATATGCTTAGGCTAAATCATCACTTATATGTTCAATCTAGTCATGATATATACTTCTTCAATAGGGTTCATGAACACATAATGTCTAGGTCACATCTCATCAATAAACCTACACATTTCCCATAGCATTTTAGACACAAAACACACTTCAATAATTCCAATGACACACTCTTATTTATGGTTCATTATTGACTTGTGATGGGGAAAATAAAATGAACCTCACTGCATTCATTTCCATTCACTCGGGGCACACATCCCTTTTACTCCATTTTGCATCTCATTCCATTCATCCATAACATAATGCATATTATGGTTTCTTTTAATCTTGCTTACTCTTGCTTGTTAATGGTCACTTTATTAAACATGGTATTTAGCTTACTTGTATTTCATTTATCCATATCATTCACACATGCGCGTTAACACATTTTACTAGTTGTGATCACGAGATACATGTCTCTTACATCCAAAGCATCGAGGCTCACCTTCCACTCTTCCTATACTAGTCATTGGGGGCATTAACACTTATCTCTCACGGGTGTTATTGTTTCATTTTTTACTTATCACAAGATATCACTTAGTTCTATATGTTTTTGACATACTAGTTATATTTCTAACATATTAACCGGTCCTTCTGTGTAACATTTGTTATGAAAGGATATTAGTTTCCATAGTTGTTTGTTACATTGTCTATTATTGTTTGTTATTGTATGTAGGCCTTGCACTTTTTTTGGTGTGCACATGTGTTTTATTTTTGTGGCCATGATGGCCTTGCATGTCTTGTGACATCGTGAGTGATGTCCCATATTTCCATCCCACTTTGTGTGGCTTACTTTGTCTTCTTGTGTGTTTACATTACTACTTTGATTACATTGTTTGCATATATTACACATTATTATCTATATACATTCATGTTTGTTCACACTTATCTTTTTCTAGCCTTCTTGTTTATGAGTGCATTGGTTTCTACCAAGCAATTTTTAGGGTTACAACATACATGTCGTTGGTCCTTTTTTGGGGCCATATCTCTTATCGGTGACATTGCATGTGATGATTGCATTATTTGTCTTATTATATAATCTATGAGGCTATTAGTTTTTCTTAAAACATGTTAATTATTACACCAAAATGTTTCATATAGTTATATCCTAAGTAAATTTAATGCATTTTTCTCGTTCTTGTATCATGCAAATTGTTGGTTATATAACCCCCACTAATCACCTCTATGACTAAATGTGGTGACATGTGTAGGATAATAACAAGAATTTAATGTTGATTATGTATGTTGTAATCAAGGAGGCTAAATCTGTAGCCATCATGCCATCATGGAGGACTTTTTCCACAACAAGCCTATAAACGTGAATCTTGTTTTTCCATTATGCGATTTTAATGGAACATTAATAAGGATGTTAGTGGATGAATTAAGTGCCTATAGTTATTTCACAATTTGTAATCGACTATGTTTATATATAGACATCTTCTTGAGAACAATGTAGTTATTCGGTGGATATAGCGAGTTTACATGATCAATGATATACCCGTTAATATTTATTTTGCAATATTATGTTGAGAATGTCTCGAACTTACTCGAATTAGTATAGTAAATGTCATTTTGGATATAATCTGGTGTTGATATTACCTCCATCTCAAGGAATATCAAGTGCCTACTCAACCTAGGAAATTGGAAGATTTACATTTCATGAATGCTTGTGGTTTTTTGATAAATTTATATCTGAATGCTTACTTGAATGAAAATGATTATTTTCTTTGTTTGGTAAATTTCCTTAATGTTAATTAAATTCTCCTATTTGAATTTAAAGTGTGTTATTTCAATTTTTTCATTTCAATTTATTATGTGTGTGTCATTTGAATTATGTTATCTTAATTTAGTGTGTGCATTTCAATTCTAGTTAAAGAATTTCCTTTAAACATATTTTATTATAGCAATGTTGTTTTATTAGTTTATCATTGCATTTTTCGTAGATTATATGAGAAAAGTGGAAACAAATCAACCAAACAACCCAAAAGGAACCACCAAAAAATTGAGTTGTAAAAGGCTTCATTACATACAACCTAAGACACAAAGCCCTTCTTTTATAATGACACTAATGTAAGAATTTTTGGTTTAATTATTAGAGAATACACCGAACCATCATTTTTGGCGTTGTTTCCACAGAGACACCATAAGAATAATATGACATGTTATTAACCTTATATGCTATGGGTTTTAATGAAATTAATCTATGTAACTATTCGAATACCTAGACCTTGTTTACACAACCAACCTTTATGCATAGGACAAGGAACGTTCAAAGAATATTTATATCTCGTAATATCCAAATAATATATCCAAATAGAGCACAAGTACAGAAATTTGGAAGTGACATTGAATCTAGAATACAATTCCTAAAATATGTTCTTAATAATTTGCATCATCTTATCTAGAACCAGAACAACATTATGAGATGGGAGACAACATGAATGATGATGACCAACCATTGGGTAGAAACTTTACTTATCCAATTGTCCTCAATGAAGATGAAGATGCACCCATGAAGAACATTTCTCCATTTATCCTCCCTATCCTCCAAGGAATGTCTAGAGAATACCCAAACCAATTCTTATTTAAATTTAAAGTTATTTTTTAGACATATGATTATAAAACAAATAACCAGAAATTGGAACATTTCCATTTCACTCTTAAAGAATCTACTATGAAGTGGTTCATGGGATTTTCCTCTAACTCCATAAATTCATGGGAGGTCATGGAGACATCATTTTTACAAATACGAAGACTACTGCAAGGGAAGAGATAGGAGAGAAGATTTCTTCTAGATAAAGCAAAAAGAAGATCAAATTTTGGAAGATTATCTTGATAGGTTTCTCTTTCTCCATAAAAGTAGTGGTTATGAGTTAAATGTAAAAATAACTAAGACCATTTTCCTTAAGGGACTTTAAAAGGAAACCAAATACTACCTCCATCTTATGGGAGGAGGTTATGTACACAAACTCACCATGGCACAAATTACTGAGTTATGTAGGAGTTACTCTAGAACAAGGGGGTTTACGGAGAAGAAAATAATCAAAGAATGACCTATGTACCTTATAACTTCTAGAGGAAATGTCTAACATGAAAACAAACATCGTGTCACAATTGACATCAACCATAGATGGGACGAAAGCCAAGAACAATGTTACAAAGGTAACCTCTAGATATATATTGTCCTAAATGCATAAAGAGACATCCTTTGAGAGAATTACCATTGGACAACATAGACATGTGCTTGATTTGTGATGTCTCTGATCATGATACCAACTATTGTAATCTCCTACCTCAATTGAAAGAGAGATTAAATGTTATAGCTCAATAAAATGTACAAGTAAACTTTATGCAATGATCAAATAATAAATTTGGCTATGCCCCTCGACCTTCTCAGAACCCATGGATGATGTCATGGCCCAATCATGCTCCTCGACCAACTTGGGGACATCCTAAATAGGCATCACCAAATTGGGTAGCCTATCCACAACCATCTCCATGGGTAACCCCATACAATTAGAAAGGTTGTGCACCTCCAACTAATATACCACCATGACAAAACCAATAATGGGCACCTCAGCAAAATGTTAATCAACCAAGGAGGTTTGTATAAAAAAACAAGATTTAATTCCCCCACCGTAAGATAATTATCAGTAAGGGAAAGTAGCATAAACTCAACTTTCAGATCAACCCATTGTAAAGCCCAAAAATAAACAACCACTTTAATTAACGATGCCGACAGGGTGAAACGATGTAAATGAATGCCATTAATAATGTGCAGCTATGGTTTGGAAGGACGATAAAAAAATCCTCATATTATTAGCATTATGTTACCTAAGGAAAATGAGCAGATAACAAAGGAAAAAGAGGATATATCGAGGAGAATAAGGAATTCAAACATGTTTCATAGACACAAGCCACTATAAACAAAAATATGGATGAAGCTCCTTTCCATAAGCGATTGAGAGAAACACATAATGAGGAAGAAACAACACTAGTCCAGGAGTTGAAAAGGATGAACATTGAAGTCCCACTTTTGAGAGCAATACAAGACATTCTGAGTTAAATCAGACCATTAGAGGCCATTGCATGAAAACACCATGAAGGAAGAGGAAGTACCCAAAAACAGTCAAAGTGGAGGGAAATCTAGTTGATCTTGTGGTTGGAAAGCTTCTTTCACCAAAATATGGGGATCTTAGGAGTCTGAGTTATTACTATTTTTATAAATGGTCATTCAATATCCAATGTATTGGTAGATCTTGGATTTTTATCAATGTTATAACAATAGATATGTTCAATCTATTGTCTTTAACATGAATACAATCAACCAATATTGTTCTTAAATTAGCACATCAATCTATTGTTGTAACACATGGAGTGGTTGAGGATGTTATGGTCATGGTTGAATCTTGGGAGTATCCTATCATCGATTTTATCATCTTACTGACTTAAAGCTCATAAGTTGGGTTACCTAGTCATCTTAAGAAGGCCCTAGTTAGCTACTGTTGCTGCATACATTGATTACAGGTCAGGAAAAATGGCTATTTTAAATGGGAAAAGAGAAAATAAAATTTCATTTTATGCTCCTTCCCAATCATATATGGATGTATGTGACCGTGTATGGGTTGATTTTTTAGAAACGAACAATATGAGTTCTTATTTGGACACTATTGTAGTAAAAACACACATGGAAGAAATTGTTGAGTTATATAAAGTGTCTAATAATGAGGATACCACAACTATGGAAGCCAAAATTGTGGCTCCTTTTATCTAAACTAAGGCTATGGAAACAACTATTTCAGGTCCAATGGATAATATTACCAATGTAAGTGACATTTCTATTACAAATTGTGAAGAAATCTATGCTTATCATGAAGAATATACAATCACTAATTTCCAATGTCCTCTATCCAAGGTTTTGTCCTTGAAAAGAGGATTATTTTGCACATACTACAGCCTCTTGTTTTTCCCTTGAATTCTTTAATTATTGATGTAGAAATTTCTATTCTAGAAGATCTTGAACAACTAACTTTTGACATAGGAAAAAAACTAACCATTGGGAAGAATTTTGAAGCCATCCAAGAGACTGGGTCGTAGAAATCCTATGGAAGCATTCCAAATATTTTACTTGGGATTATGCTAATATGAAATGGATTCATACAAGCATCTGCACTCGGCATATTAATATTAAGGATGTTAAACCTGTTCGACATATACAAAGAAGAATTAATCTAGCACTTAGGGACATTCTCAAGAATGAGATAGAAAAACTATTGAATGTAAGATTCATATATCCTATATCTGATAGTCAATGACTATCACCATTAGAAATAGTTCCAATAAAAATGGTAAGTGGAGAATTTACATAGACTATAGGGAACCAAATAAGGCCATCAAGAAGGATTACTTTCCCTTGCCCTTAATTGATCAAGTTTTGGAATGTTTGGAAAGAAATAAATATTTTTACTTCTTGGATGGGTTTAGTGGGTATAACTAAATTAGTATAGCCACTGCTAATAAGGATAAAACCACATTCACTTCTCCCTTGGTTACATTAGCATATAGATTTCTACCATTTGGGCTTTGTAATGCACCTGGTACCTTCTAGAGAGCATTTTTACACATCTTACAAATGACTATGTTGATGTTTACATGGATGACTTTACTATCCATGGTTAAAAGTTTGATGAATCTCTTAGCAATCTTGAAAAGGTATAAACTAGATGTGAGAAGAAACAAATTTCCTTGAGTCGTGAAAAATATTTGATAATGGTTCATCAAGGAATTGTCTTGGGCCATCATATTTCTATTCAATGTATACATGTTGATTTTAAAAGATATAAGTAATTAATAAACTTCCTACACCAACAAATCGATTGATATAAAGAGTTTTCTTCGACATATAGGATACTATAGGCATTTTATAAAATATTTTAGTAAAATTGTTGCTCCCATGTTTTCATTGTTGACCAAAGAATGTGTCTTTGAATGGTATCCTCAATGTCGCAGGATTTTTAAGTTATTAAAGAGATGTTAACCACTTTATTGCGATTTTGAGAGGACCCAATATGGAAATCCTTTCCATATTCACACTAGTTCTTCTAACGCAACATTGGGATTTATTCTTAGAAAAAGACGAAGAAGTGAAGTGATCACCTGCTACACTTAGAAAAGATGCTGATAAGATACGAGAGAATATGAAATTTCATTGAATCTAATGAAGTGTCATTTTGGAGTGCGGAAGGAAAAATTGCTTGGTCACATTGTGTCACAAGAAGGGGTGATGATTGATCTAGAAAGGGTAGAGGCCATCAGCAAGGTCCCGATTCCAAGGACCAAGAAAGGGATTTAGTCCTTCTTTGGGAAGATAAACTTCATCAGAAGATTTATATCAAACTTTGCTGAGTTGACCATTCCAATCACTTCCATGTTAAAAAAGGACCAGGCCATCAAATGGGAGGAGGCTACCATCCAAGATTTCAATGGGATTAAAGAGGCACTAAAGCATGCACCTGTTCTAGCAGCTCCAGATTATAAGAATCCCTTTCAATTGTTCTCTTTTGCTTCAGAGAACACTGTTGCTTTTGTCCTACTGCAGAAGGATGATGAGGGGGCTGAAAGGCCAATTTCCTTTTTCAGTAAGGCATTGCAGGGGGCTGAGTTAAAGTACACTATTATGGAGAAGCAAACATTTTCCTTAGTAAAAGAAACAAAGGTTTTCAGGCCTTATATTCTAAGTTCTAAAATTGTTGCTTATGTTCCCCACACCATGGTCAAGGACATCTTATCAGAGATGGAAGTCTCAAGCAAAAGGTGTAGGTGGGTGAACAAGTTGCAAGAATATGACATGGATATCCAAACCATGAAGCTGGTGAGAGGTTTGGGCCTAGCTAAGCTTATGGCTGAGAGAAACTTGCAAACTATTGAGGTAAATGAGGTAGAAGAAGGTAGGGTAGATGTTTTTCAAACATTGATGAGTTCTGAGTGGTACAAAGATGTAATTTTTTATCTCAAACATCTGAATTTCCCTGAGTATTTAAGTAAGAACCAAAAAGAGCCCTTAAGTTGGCTTCCCAAAAATATGTCATTACTGATTATGGGCTAGCTTGGAAGAATCTAGAGGGAGTCCTCTTAAGGTGCATTACTGAAGAAGAAGCTCCCAAGATAATTGTTGATCTCCATGGAGGAGTTTGTGGGGGGAATTTTGCTGTAAGATTCACAACATAAAAGATCCTAAGGGTTGGTTATTGGTGGCCAAATCTTTTCAAGGATACAACCTTGTTGGTTAGAAGATGTGAGAATTTCCAGTGCTTCTCTGGAAGACTAAAAGCTTCAGGCTCCCTTCCTTTGTAGCCCGTATCAATTGAAGCTCCATTCAAGAAATGGGGAATAGATTTCATTGGTGAAATTTTAGATCCTTCAAGTGCTTGGCCATAAGTGGTTTCTTGTAGCCACTAATTAATTTACTAAATGGGTGGAGGCAATCCCCACCAAGAAGGAAACACACCAAGTTGTCATGAATTTTTGTTGAACCATCTCATCTGCAGGTTTGGGGTGCTAGTCAAGATTGTTGCTATGATAATTCCATGAGCTTTAGAGCTAAACTCTTGGTGGCAATGTGCAAAGAATATGGGATCAACTTGGCACATATGCATCTAATTACAACCCCAAGGAAATGGAGAAGTTGAGTCCAGAATAAAAACACATTTGAAGATTATCAAGAACCTTGGAGCCGAACAAGAGAAAATGAGGTGAATAGTTGAAGTTTGTTGTTTGGGCTGATAGGATCACTATTAAAAGAGCCAAGAGAAAGAGTCCATTTGAGTTGTTGTATGGAACTCAGGCCTTGCTTCCCTTGCATATGTAATTATCTCCATATCAGCTCATTCAATAACTAGAGGACCAAGAATTAAGTCCTTATGATGGTCACATTAACGATATTGTTGAACTTGATGACGAAAGGAGGGCATCCCACCGTGAGGCATGTAAAGTTCGGAGAAAAGTTAAAGAATTTATTTGACAAGAAGGTCACTCCCAGATCTTTCAATGTTGGAGATCTTGTGTTGCTATGGGATAGTAGGCATGAAGATATGGGCAATCATGACAAGTTTGACTTATTATGGATGGGCCCTTACTCCATTAATATTATAATTGGTGAGCATACCTTATTCTTGAAGGATTTGGATGGTGGGTTGCTTGAATTACCTGTTAATGGTAGGAATTTAAAGCATTTCTTGGATTGATTCCCCAGAATCAAGGTGACCATCTTTTGTACAGTGTATAGTTTGTTGTTTGTTTCTTGTTTTTGTGTTTTCAGTCGCTTTGGTCCTTGGTGACCTCTTTGTGTTGGTTTCTCTATTCATTTTTAGGATGCCTCTATTTCCCTGCTCTGCATGCTGGTGACTCCTTTGCCTAATGGATATTTTGGCATTTGATATACCTTTGTTCTTATTGCACTCACAGGAGTGCCCATCCCCTGAGACGGAGCTGATGTTGGTGCTCATATTTGTTTCGCCCCATTTGAAATGCTTCGAGTTGTTTGTAAAATCCATTGTCATGTCCCTCCTTGAAAAATTCTCTAAGTCTGCCCTATTTTTGCCCCAATTTCTTCAAAATCCATGGGCCTTGCCATTTTTCCTATTTTTCCCCAACCATGGAAGCTCAAAAATGGTTAATCTATATTTGTATGCCTTTGAAAATCCAAATCCATGGTTGAAAAGATGCTCGAAATCATGATTCACTTGTTTTTGTTTCAAAAGATTTTCATCCTTAGCGAAAAATTGGGTTCTGGGCATGAATGGTGATTTTCTGTATTTTGATGGTCTGACAGGGGTATTTTTCCTATCAAATTTAGTCCTCGGCGTTAGTTATTCACATGGCTTCTTTTGGTTGGTCGTGAGACGACGGAAAATGCTTTAGCTTATCTCTTTTGCTTTTTTGGTGAAAAGACAAATTTTGTCCCGTGGCTCCACTCAATTTTGATTGGTTCTTTTGGTGCTTACGTGGCTTCTTCTAATTGGATAGGGTGCAGCGGGTTCATTTTTAAACTTGTTATTTTTGGCTACTTTAGAAAAAGGCTTGAACTTGCCCCGGCCCCACCAGGCTCTGATTGGAGCAAATTTAAGAGGTGGGGAAAAGTCTCACTTTGATCCCGCAGGAGGACATGTGGTAAAGCTAATGGAAGAGATGTGGGCCTTCGAAGGTAATTTAGATGTTTTTCCCCTTTGGCAAAATAGAGTAAAATTTTAAAGCGGAAGCGCACCCCCACCAAATCATTTTTAAAGCCTTAAGTTTTTTGAAGGAGAGCCACAATGACACGTGGCAACCCCACGCTCGTTCAAGATATCAACTTCTGGGACCATCTCAAGATGCGCTAGTGTGACACGTGGCACTTTGAAAATTCAAACAGGCGGGGAAGTGGACCGTCAGAGGAAAATTGGAATTTTTTCCTTTTGACATCAAAAGGATTAACATCTCAAAATGGCCCACAAGCCCGATAAGGGAAAAGTCAAATCTTGCTCCAATCAATAGTAGAGCTACGGACTCTCGGGAAATTCCAAAAAAATCCTTTTAGGAGAAAAAAGTTAAAAATGAAAAAGGAAGCGCAGCTTCCGCTACGACCCACATTGGGACATGTGTCAAGCCCTGTTTTTCAAGGATGAAGCATGGGGAAAACTTGGAAAAAATTTCCTTCTCCAAAAAGGAAGTAAAATGGCAGGATTTGGCCACGGTTCCTTTAGGACCCACCTTAGACACGTGTCAAGCTCATTTCCCAAGAGCGGAAGTGCGGAGAAAAATGGAATTTTTTTCCATTTTTCCAAAATGTTGAAAAAAGTCAAAGGAAGCCTTCGGGCTATTTTAAAGTTGAATCTCCCATGTGGATGGCCCAAATTCAAAGCAAGGATCAATGGTAACTCGAGTCTCGAAATCTAATTTTCCCCCATTTTTACTAAAACATGCCTATAAGTGCGAGTCTTCATGATTTCTTGGTATTTACTACATGCAAAACAGAGAGGAGATTTAATTTTGATATCTAAGTTTGGTGGGAGAGATTTAGAGACATCCTTCACCATTAAAATGGTCTGACTCTTAGGCTCGATCTGATTTTCTATTTTTCTTCTCCCAAGCACGCAAGGAACCAGATTTGATAGATTAGGGGTGGAAGTAGTTGATGAGTTGAAGGAGGAGTGTCCTACCAAATGAAGGAGTTGAATGTTGAGATCTTCGAAGAGATCTTCCGCATGAGCACCTCATAACTTTTATAGATCTAATCTTGGGAATTACGATCAAAATCATGGCGAGCACTGGTACATTTAATGTTTTTGTCTTTTGGGGAAGAAGGGGCTCTGTTGTAAATATTATAAATGGCACAAATTTTTCATGCAAAGGGTTGGAGGTTGGAGTGTTAGAGGTCAAGAGAATTCCCAAGAGGAAAATTTGACAAATCCTATCTTTTGAGAAGCCATCTAAGAAGCTTGTATATCTCGTTTGTATTAAGTTTGATCAGTGTCAAGGTGGTTACAAGTGTACAACCATTGATAAGCTTTGAGATTGTTCTAGAAACTTTCCCTTGATGATAAATTTAATCAAACTAGAGTTATTTTGTGTGGATCTTATGCAAAATGTATGGCTTTATTTCTAAATGTCTACAAATAGTTATTCTTGTTCTTGTTGCAATATTGTGTCAAAATCTATCTTAATCACACATGTCTCAATCCTTATGATAGTTTTGTGGCATATTTAATTTCACTTATCGAAGAGCTTTCATCTGGGAGTGAAGTAAATGATTTAAAATCACTTTTCTCTCATCTATTGATAGATATTGTCTCGTAAGCCTCTAGGTGTACCTCGGTGTGATTGGGCTCGAATATTTATTTTTTTGTTGGGTTTTCCAACTTGAACCTTCATGTTAGAATCTCATAGATTGTATGAAAAATTTCTAATATGGGCCTCCATTGAAGCACACATTCTTGTTAAAGAAACATATTAGCTACTTTGTGGCATTCTGTCGTTCGGTTTTCCATTTTTCAAAAGTTCTCAAATATAATTATAATCAACTTTATCTTGCTTCACCTCCCATCAAATTCACTTTAAAAACAACTAATCCTACATATACTACCCCTATTTTCCATGTGTGTATACAAATGCATAAATTTTATTACCAAAACATGCAAAAACAATCAAGATTCTAAATGTCTTTAGTAGCTTGAACCTTTCCTGGAGAATATCTCCACTATCTAGAGTGACAACTTGTGAGAGTTAGATTTTGTTGCATTGATCATATTCTCTCCAAGGTCTCCTTAAAAACTTCATTAGGAAGTACATCTCCATCTCCTCCATAAACAACAGGTTGCAAAAGGGTTATGTTACCTTGGTTGAAAGGCACAACCTAAAATAGCGAGGATAGATCAAATTCTCTTGAGGGTGAGACCCATTTCTCCACATCTAAAATAGTGAGGATAGATCAAATTCTCTTGAGGGTGAGACCCATTTCTCCACAACCTAAAATAGAGAGGATAGATGGAGCTATGAATCTTACAAACAGATAGATCGTAATGAGTCATTTTGGTAGCTAGGGATACATCAAATAAGGTGTATGACGAGCCTCTACCAAGATATCCTACCTCCAACCTACATCTCTAGGAACATATATATGAAGTCTCGTGTCTAAGAGAACAATATGTCTCTAACGAAAATCCATAAAATTTCCCCTAAAGGGGTCTCTTGACTCAATCTCATATCCGGCTATAAGGTAGAAGTTGTCATGAGGAAGCTTCTCGAAAATCCTGCTCCAAAATCTGTACCCACCGAAGTATCCATAACCAAATGTTTCTATCTACCGAGGGAATCTACAACCATGTTCTTCTTCCCCTTCACATGCTCCATCTCCATGTCATACTCAAAGAGAAAATCCATCCAACACCGCTAACAAGCGTTGAGATTGGGATGCATGAAGATGTGGAGAAGACTCATGTGATTAAACCCGAGTATAAATATCCGGTCAAGAAATAAATGTATCCACCGAACCAAGGCATGAATAAATGCTACAATCTCAAGGTCATGAGTCAGATAATTTATCTCATAGTCCTTGAGTTTTGAGTCTCAAAAGTAACAACTCGGCCCTCCCGCATCACCACACCTCTTAATCCTACCAAAGAAGCATATGGGAAAACAAAGAACTCACCTTAATAGTCTATTACTTCAAGAATAGGTTATTTCATAAGACATTCCTTTAGTGTCCTAAAGACCTGATCACCCTTATCTGACCATATGAACTTCTTCCCTTTCTACTGAAGGGAATTGATGGGGTATGTAACCCAAGAGAAGTCTTGAACAAACCTCATGTAGTACCCTACCAAACCCATGAAACGGTGCACCGCGATCATACTAGTTGGTGTTGGCCTATCCATAATGGCTCTAATCATGGAAGGATTAGATGTGATACTTTCCCCTGAAATGTTATGGCCCAAATACTACACCTCTGACTAAAATAATGCACACTTATCTAGTTTCCTTTAAAGCTTCTCCTCATGAAGACACTACAGAACCTGAAAAAGGTGTTCCTCATTCTCCTCATGTGCAAGTGAGTATATCAGAATGTTGTCTGGAAACACAAGAAAGAAATAATTAAAAAACATCCTGAACATCCCATTCATCAAGCTCATGAACCTTGTGGGGGCATTCGTCAAACCAAAAGGAAAAACGCCCATATCTTGTGTGAAAATATGACTTGTGGATATCTACCTATGCAATCCTCATATGATGGTATATGGACTTAAGGTCAATCCCCCTTCATCTGATAAAAAAAATCATTGATGCGAGGAAGGGGGTAACTATTCTTGATCATTTACTTTGTTAAGTTGTCTATAGTCCACACACAACTGTAAGGATCCTTCCTTCTTCATAATAAAAATCATTGGCGCACCCAAAGGGGATACACTAGGATAGATTAGGCCTTTCTCGAGAAGGCCCTCTAACTATAACTTGAGCTCAAAAATCTCAGTTGTGGTCTTCCTATATGGAGCGTGTGAGATATGTTATGCTCCTGGAACCAAGTAAATGTGAAATTCTATCTCACGTGAGGGAGGCATCCTTACAGATCACTATGAAAAACATCAAAAATTCTTACAAAATGGGGTGATCATCAAGTGAACTTCCACTAGCCCCATGCTCTAACCTATCACTAAATGTAATAGCATACAACTGATACCCACGTCATGTACACCGCTTAAGTTACATAATGGAAATAGTGTGGATAAAAATGGGTCTCCTAACTCTAGCTATCACTAACTCAACCCCAAATAATATATACATGATATAAACTTATGGTAATAATCAACTTTGGCTCTATGTGAAGATAACCAATCCATGCCCACGATGACTCCATATGAACCCAGAAGAAGGATACGAAGATCCGAGGTAGTGGTGAAGGGTCCCAATCCACTACACACTCCTTAACTAAGGATTCTACAGAGATTTTGGCTCCAGAATCCATCTTGACATCCCAACTAAGGCCCTTCCTTGTTCCCACTAGCTTGCAATGCTCTACTAAAGATGTTGCAATAAAGGAATCAGATGAACCAAAATAAAAAAAATAGAGGTAGGAATACCACTAATGCTAACTCTAGTCTCAATCACCGTGCCCTAGTTCTCAGCCTAGTGGTTCTTGACCACTACATAAATCCCATGGCTACATCCAATGTCACCAACTTGTAGGCTTCAAAATTGGTGTCTTACCCTTCTTATTAGGGTTATATGGGCACTCTCTTCAATAATGTCCAACAACACCACATCCATAATAACTACTTGTCCCTCTCCAATGAGAAACGGCTCCAGAACATACTAAAGTGGTCTATGCCATGGATTATGATGATCTTGCTATGGACTACTATGGTCTTGTCTCGAGCTATTTTTACTAAGCTCTCGGTGCTCCCGTGTCTTGATGGACCCTTAGGGGAGGCCCCATACTCCATCCTCTCTAAGTATCAAATATCTGTGGAGGCCTATATGGGAAACAAGTTTGATGTTGTTGCTGAGGTGGTTTAAATGAATACTATGAAGAACCATGTCCACCACAAGGAGAAGGAGCTTACCCCCTCGACCTATTATCCTTTAGATGTGCAATACAACTCCACAATCTATCCCCAAGCTAGCCGAGTCTTCCCCTAGTCTCCTCTCGTAATGTATTTATCCTCCACGACCTCTGCTAAGGTCTCATGGACAATGAATGAGTACCGCACCTCAAAAATTCAAATTCAAGCCCCTAATGAAACCTATGAATGCTTGACCTTCTCATCTTGAATGTAGTCAACATACTAAAGAAAGTATAGAAATCGACTCTTGTACTATGCTACTGTCATGGATCCTTGACATAGGACATGGAACTCATCTATCCTCTCTGCCGAATAAATATCTTGGATATGTATATGCTCCTAAAATGCTCCTCGAAGAGCTCCTAAGTGACTATATCTAAATCTATGTGGATCTTCTGCTCCTCATTCCTCCACCAAATGCTTGCTCCATCCCTCATAAGATGAATCACAACATGAGCCTTTGTGTTGTTATTACAAGGGAAAATCTTGAAGCACTTTCTCAAGCTTACCAACCAAGCCTCTTCCCGAAAATTGCATGTATCGTAAGAATAGTGAGACGGGCATAGCTTCAAGATTCACAGTTGAAGACTATCAACTCGTAGCTCTCTCTACATGCTCCTCTCTCGGCCTAGGTCTCCTAGAACTGTCTCTCAAATCCTGTAACCCAATCTCCATGCTCCCTCTAAGTTGAATCAATTTGGCGACTGAATTCACATGGGATTTCTCTTCCATATGTTCCATGTTGTTCCTAGAAGGGTGTTGAGCTCGTGTGATGGCTCCCTATCAAACTAGCTAGGACGTACCCCTACTACTCCACCTTGTATAGCTGCATTGACATCGTGCACCGCTCTATAATATATGTGGTAGTATAACAAAACTTCCTTCTCTATAGGTGGCAAACCTAGGTCTCGTGTGTAAGAATCCTTTGTTTGGCCCGTGCCTCATCAAACATACCAAGGAGAGAGTTAGTTCATCATTCAAGGTCTAGTTTCATTTTTCTAAGTTTTATATATTATGTAAATATCATACAATGTTGTTTTCTAGATGCGAGTTGAACTAGGTCGACTCCTCATGTTTCATGTTTTCAAGTGTGCCCAACGGTCCAAGCATTGAACCCACGATCTTATACCAAGTATAACACCCAAAAATTTTACCCGCACAAAACCCATGATAACTAAGGTTGTAATAGAAAAATTACGAAATATTTGTTTTTGTAAAAACCCATTCACAACATTAGATTAAATTCAAGGTCAAAACTTCATCGTATTTAAAAATTATATTTAATTATTATTATTAATTTTCAATTGGGGTCCATAATCCCCTAAGCTTCCTCCTTAATTAATTTAATAACACTTTCTAATGTCATTTCATAATTTAATTAGTTTAGGGAAAGGGTTAGACTCCCCTCCTTTGAATTTAATACAATTTAATTAGACCTTAATTATTCACAAACAAATAAATTTCAAGAGAAATGGGTTCTAGTTCTTTAATAATAAAGTTTATTTCCACCCAAAACAAGATGTCAAGGTTATTGTTTTTTAAAAGGGTCTCCAATTAAACATTTGGGTTGATAAATTAATTAAACCCCTTACACCATTTGAGTGGCCAAAATAAAACCTACCCATGCATTTTAAATTTGAAAATTTATCTCACCATCTTCCCACCTACTTTTTGTAGTAATGAATCTCATTCCTTATATGGATTCATTTAGAGCCCTTGGATTTAGGGTTCCAACTAATTGTTATTATCACCGAATCACAACACCCTATGGTTTGCACAAGTGTGTGTGCTTGAGATCACAATGTGACTAGGATAACATTGGTACTATCTCTGAGTTGTGGGACTTGCTACTTGAGATAGACCTTTAGAGAAAGCTAGTTCTTGCTCCTAAACTACCCGCCACAATCTACTCTAATGCAGAAAACTATCTTTTCCTAATCTAATTTTCCAAGAGATCAAGGAGAAAGATTACATGAAAAAATAAATCCTACACTAAATATGTGATACCCCGAAAAGGAGGGGTATGAGAATAGTCTTCCAATGTGTGAAAAATAGAGCAAAGAACATGCTTAAAGGGGTTATAACAATTCTCCATAGTTTAGAAAAATGCATTCAAAACAACATTTTATACACACACAATGATAATGAATCCCTACATAGCATAAGATAGACACAATATATTTTCAATGAGGTTAAAGAGGCAAGGAGAACGCAGAACAACACAAGCGGGGAAGATACATCCATAAACTTGTATTTATTGCTTCATTGATATGGACAGCTCAATCTATTACAAAATAAGGGTATGGATCACCATGCAAGGAATCCACAACAAGGGCCTTCGAACATTGGATTCACAAAAAAAAATTATAGAGTTTTACTACTCAAAATTATCTCCCATTTTACAATGATCCCAACACTCCAATTTATAGAATTTGAGAGGAGAGAGAGAGAGAGAGAGAGAGAGAGAGAATGAAAATCTTGATATTCGTCCTCCCAAATTGTAATATATCGTAAATGGATTGTAATGATGGTATGTTTTCTGCAAAAGGTCTCCCATATTGTCCCATAACTTACATAACTGAAAAATGTCTACCCATGCTTCATTGAATGCATCCCAACTACCAAATAAAACGTTTTTCTAACTAGGCACATCTTCAAAAAAATATTCATCAATTCTTCATCAAATTATGAATTTATTGATTGATGTGCATTGCTATTAGAACCACTAATCTATCGGTGCCAATTTTGTGAATTTTTGTTGAGAATTGCGAAATATATGGCATTCTGAGTGTAGGCAATTGTTTTGGGTTTTCCAGGGATTTCTGTCATTTAATGGGAATGAGCATTTGATTGACTAGAGCTGAAGATGTTTCCTTTATTTTCATATATATATCCACATTAAAATTAATAAATCTAGTTTTGTTGCATAGAGGACGTCGTGCCCATTTCGTAAAGTCAAATTTCATGAAACCGGGAGTTCTGGTCAAAATTTGTGGTCGTTCGAAGTTCGGAGGTGAGGAAATGAATTTTCCTTTGATTGTGGCTATTTCGATGAAATCGGGTTTTGGTGTTGTGTTCAATGAAAAGTTGTAAAAGCCATGGATTTTGGGTAAGAATCTCTAAATAAACCCCAAAATATTTTAAGAATTTGATCAATGGACCATGTCATAAGAAATGAGCAAGGTTTTCTTCTTTGCATACATTAATTTGAAATAAACATGCAAACTAAGAAAATGAAGTTAACCTCTATTCTTTGAAAGCTTGAAATAATGAACCTAAGAGTTTCTAAGCATTCGCTTATGTGTTTAAGAGAAAGATATCTCCCCATTAATGGCTTCAAGCCCAATGGATCTTCCTTTACTCCATGTCAATGCTATGAAATACAAAATCAAATGCTTTTAGCTCAATGGAAGAAGATGAAATGTAATCTAAAGCCTAAACAAATTGCTATAATATATGCTAGGAAGAAGAGAGAATTCTTAAGCAAATGAGGAAGGGGGTATAGCCCTATTTATAGTTTTTGTTTGGAAGAATGGGAGATTTGGGTGCATGTGGGACAAAGGCTAAAGTCCAAAAACCACTTTTAGTAAGTCAAAGTGTGATTTTACTATGTTTAGGTATTTAACCTAGGTTAGTCTAATTAATCTCTCTTAGAGAGTAATTAGGGTTCTGGAAGGGTTTCCAAGAGCTTAATCAATTCAACAAAGTGGATTGATCTTCTAGGGAGCTAATAGAAGCAAGCTAGAAGAGAATCAAGCCAACGTAGTTAGAACGAGGCTATAACGGCTTGTTTAAATGGTTTATAAGAGGAAAAACAACCAAAAGGGTGTCCGAGAAGGAGTTAGATAGGTCTAACTCAAGGGTGTGCTATCAATTTGCAAAGGGAAGAAGAGTTAGTGCACCATTAGAAATAATAGTGTATTGGTCAAACTACAGTGTCTACATTTTCCCCTCTTTAAGTTGACGTAAGCTATGTCACTTCGATGAAAGTAGAGAAATGCAAACAAGTAGAATTTTTTTTTCAAGGGGTAGAAGAAAAATTAATAGGATGAAGGATGACGAATGCCCCTTTGAGTGTCAATTGGGTGACGAAGAAACTCGATCGACAATCAAAAATAAACAAATAGAAATAAAAGTGCTCAGAGAAGACGAGAAACTAGAAAAAAGTATATTGAGCTATCCGTAAATCAATTGATATCAATACTTAATCATCATAATGCTTAGAATCCTCCTCATGGGTACTTATTAAAATGTGAGCATGCGACGGAAGCGTAAAATGACATCAAAAGCCAACATACAAACAACCGTTCTATGCTAAAAACTGACCAACTCCATACAACATACATGAATGCAATGCAATATGAGAAATAAACAAAATCACCTAACATGGAAATAAGTACAATCACACACACTTAAACCAACAATGTTTAAGATGCAAAATATTTTGTTATCGAGATGAAGTCCCAAATGTTCTTATAATTGAAGAGGGTGAAGAATGATGCCCCAAGCAAGGTGTATTATGTAAGGGGAAAGATGGAGGACACTTGGGTCCGTGAAAAGCAATGTGCATGACAAAAACATTACCAGAAACCGATAGTGCCTAGAGTATGACGAAGTAAACAACATAGCTTGTGTAGGTGATTGAAGATTTTGGTGATGCAGGAGTCATTGTTCGAAACGCTCGACAACGCCAAAGAAGATCTGGATGAGTGCCATGCAATAGACATAGATTTCAGTCGTAGATGATTGGTTTTACCAATTTTAAAGTGATTCTAGAGGAATCAAGCAATGTTTTTGTTGTTTTTAAATATATTTCTAAAAAATTTTTTTTTTTTTCTAGGTTTTTGATCACTGAAGAATTTCAATATCAAAGATATTCCAAAAGTACACACGTAGGTGGTAATGGGAAGGCGAGGCTACTAGAGAGCCGTGATATATACCCATAAGAAGAAACACGAGTCTAGAAGAATTCATTGAAAATAGATGAAACTTAGAGGAAAAAGGTGAGAAAAGGCACTTGAAATATGCGTAAATTATTTCAAAGGCAACGAAGAAGTGACTGCTGGGTCAGCAGGAAGTGCCCCAACATGTAAAAATTAGTAAAAATAATTATTTTAATACAAAAATAATTATTACAGTGGATAGAAGAAGGTTAGAATGATCATGGTAGAGAAAACATGCCCCAGGGGCACTGTGACGGTTAATATACCCACCCGGGTCGGTAAAACAATCACGACCAATTCATTTCTACCATAGCTCTTGCAAATTTTTACCATGAGTGAGAGCTATAGCCCTGGAGTGAGATGGCGAGAATACCGATGAGGATGAGACACATGGATTGCATTCGAGAGTTCATGTGGGACCCACAGAAACCTCAATGAAATTGATACCTGATGAAGATGTAGACGGATGAGGAAGCCGATGTAGATAAGACGGGCGCACACGAGCAATTCGCACAATAGATCCGAATAACCTGTAAAACACCGATGCTTGACAGAAAAAGACCACGTTAAAAGATATTTTAGTGGACTGCCCGAGAAGCGGGTCCGAGAAGCGATAAGCTTCCTCGGCGGATGTCAGTCCACGTTTTCAATTAAGAAAAGAAGCATACATGATAAAAGATGTAAATAAAGACTAGATTTTCTCGATCACAGTAATAAGACAGACCTAAACAAACACAGATGTAAAGTAAAAACAGGAACTATGAAATAAATGCCGGATTTGTGTTACCTCGTATCCTTTTACCTATCTCAGTATAAATCGGCGCCGACCGGGTAGAATCGGCGCCGATCGAGACCGGTCGGCGCCGATTGAGGGGGATCGCGCCGATCGGATAAGATCGGCGCGCCGATCGAGATGACAGATCACCAATCCAATCGGACTCATGCGACAAGATTCGGGAATTGGAAGGTGAATGTGGTCTGCTGGATGTGCCGAAGTTGGCGAGACACTGGAACAGGGTCACCAGATGATAGATGGTGGTGTACGATGCTGATGCGACAGGGACAGAGTAACGGTGCTCCTCTCAGGGATTGATTCGGACAGGATCTGCCCTAATTTGATACAATTGATGCTAAGAAGATCTCTCTTTCTCTCAACCTGTATCTTTCGCTCTCTGCTCGCTTTTTCGCTCGTTCGCAATCTCTTCTCTCTCTTCTTCGGTCTCTTCCGCTCTCTTCCGTCTCTTCCGTCCCTAGAACTGAGTTCTGGACTTGCTTTTATAATCGGCGCCGCTCCTAGAAAATCGGCGCCGACCATATGGGTCGGCGCCGATCGCGGAAAAGACTCCCGAGATGGCCAAATTGATTGATTCGAGAAAGATAAGACTTATCCCGACTACGGGAAAATATCCCGCTTAGGGAAGATTAAAAATAGATGTGATACATGGGTAGAATAAATTTGGGGTGGATAAGTGATTAAGATGCATGGGAAGAAGCGTAATTAAATATTTAATATTTAATCACTCATGGGCAAGATATGATGGGATGAATTAAATTTAGAGTAAGTGATTAAATCACAAATTGGATAATATCCCAAGGGGATAGATGGTGACGTAAACGTGCCCCAGGTTACCTAAGCAGGTAAACGAATGAGAGGGACACTAAATTGGGTAACCAAATTTAAGTGTCTACATTTTGCCCCTTTTTGTCAAGTAACTTGCGATAAGCAAGGTTATGAGACAAAAACAAAGGGATGGAAGAAGAGAAGAATTTGTGGTGATGTGATCCCCCTCAAACTAGGGATGGGATGGATGATAGAACAGACGATCCCGAGTTTGAAAGAGGTAGATGAAAAATGCAGGATGCCCCAGTCGGATGTCTGGAGTAGATCTGATCATTGATGACGCATAAAAATAAACAAAAGGGCAGCAACCTAAGGAACTCACATTGGTAGGGAAAACTAGCCGGTCTCCTCATGAGACGACGTTAGTGCCTACAGACCCATGAGTGTAAGGAGAACTGCCAAAATAGTCAGCATCTAAAGAGAGACACATTGGTAGGGACAACTAGACGGTCCATAAATCAGACGACGTTAGTGCCTACAGACCCGCGTAACTCTAAGCGGCCAAACAAAAGGCGAGTGCTCCACGCAAAGGGAACAAACTCGAAATAGATCGTGATATCAAAAAGAGGTGCCAAAAGGCAAAATTCAGCACATCACAATGATCAGATAATAAGCCAAGCATCAACACTATGGCAAAGATATTAGCAGATGGAAGTAAACGACGTGGAGAAGCGATACCGCAATCCACGGGAAAAAATGAGTATAAATCGATAGACTGATAGATGATGAATAGATGTGATGGGATAGACATAGAGGATAGATAGACGTGATGTAACTTGATGTGATTGATATGTGGATTTAATTTGGATGAGAAATAGATATAGATAGATGGAATGTTACTTGGATGGACAAGTTTTTAGATGTTTTGATGGATAGATGGATAGATGTGATTGATAGATTTGGTATCCATGTAGTGATGTAGCCTCGATTGGAAGGCATTGTATAGATGGCTTGATTGGAAGCCACCCATTTTTGTATAAACACACATGTATATATAGATTGATCACGTTATTTGTCATATAATTGTACTCATGCTTTTTTTGGATATACATGGATGGATGGATATGATATAGACTCGATAGAGGATAAAATAGATGTGATCGATAGATATAGATGATAGATGATAGAAATAGATGTGATTAGATAGATTGAAATGTGGATAAAATAGATGTGATTGGATAGATATAGACCGATAGATGATAGAAATATATGTGATGTGGATAGAACTTTGATAGATGATATATGTAACTTGATGTACATGTGTTTAAATGTTGATTTATGATAGATATAATGTACCTTGATGTACATTTGATGTATGGATTAGATATATAGATGTAATGTACCTTGATGTACATTTTTAACTATGGATAGATTTAGATATGTATAGATAGATGTAATTATAAGGAGAAATGAATACAGATAGGAGTTTTGATAGATAAGATGAATTTTGATAGAAGATAAATTTTGATTGAATTAACATGTGAAATGCCAATTTAACAGGATGCAAGACAAAGAAATGGGGAATACTCCTTACAAGAGCCAAAGATGAAAGCGGAAACAACCGTGACTTAGAAGAGAAGATACTCGGAGAAGAAGAAAAATGATAAGTTGGACTTCCAACCGACCATAGATAAAATCCAGAAAGGGAACCAAAAGACCAAGCATACAAGGCCCTATATAAGATTAAAATAAATCTGACACTAACTAGTCGCAAACCAGATCTAGGATAGAAACGGAAAGAAAAGTAAGTAAGTATCTTGTCGGAACTTACAAGGGACAGAATACATGTCCATAGTGGGAAAATAGGATTCTCCATATGATCGACAAAAAGGTCCTAAATCTCAGCTTCATGATTTTGACAGAAAAGCAAACTGATCAATGCGGGAAGTTTGCTTGATATGGAAAGACTGATCGATGCGGGAAGTCTTTCAGTGATGCTAAAAAGTGTATAAACTGACTGGAAGGCTGATTGATTACAAGAAGCCTTGAATATTTCTTTTCGAGAAACAAATTTCGCCCTTCAAGGGAGCGGTCTGTATTTTGAATTTGAATGATAGCCATCCTTCGAGGGTATGGTCTATATTTTTAGAATTTTTGATTCACTTGGTAATATATGGATAGCTGTCCTTCGAGGGATCAGTCTATCTTTTTGGATAGCATCTTTTCTTTTTTTTTTTTTTTTTTTTTTTTTTTTTGAAACTTTTTGAAAGAAGCTGAGTTTAGACCTAGATAGATCAGATGGAGGGGAAGAGAGCATAGAAGAACATGTACTCATGCCCCGAGTAGATCCAATTAAGATAAGTACTTGGGACAGATGAAGTGGTGATTAAGGTATTCCTACCATGAGGAGGAACATATCCAAAAGAAACGTGCAATGAGTAGAGCCGCGATACTCATATTTAAGGTAGATGAGGCAATAGGCGGAGAACCACACGATTTCAAATCACCACAAAAGTAGATGACTGGTTATTAGGACGGATGAAAGATCTGAGTTGCGACTAGATTTGTGTAAGATAGATTTTAACAATAGAAGGGCCGTAAATGCAAAGCATTAAGAGGTTCCGCTTCAGGGATACCATCCATGGAAGATAAACGATAAGCCCCAGACCCATATTTATGAGTGATAATGTAGGGGCCCATCCAGTTGGGAGCAAACTTACCACGTTGACTCCTTTCGAGTGTAGTGACATTTTGATTTTCCTTAAGAACAAGATCACCAATTTTGAAGTCACGGTGTTGCAAGTGCTTGTTATAAGCACGTTTGACACGCTCGAGATAGACTTGATGATGCTCAAGAGCGTTAAGACGCCGCTCATCTAATAATTCAAGTTGTGCTAGACGATTTTGACGATAATCCTCATCGAGACAAATTCTCCGAGAGAAACACGGAGAGATGGGATTTGGACCTCCAAAGGAAGGACGGCCTCAGACCCATAGACGAGAGAGAAGGGAGTAGCACCAGTAGGAGTACGAATGCTAGTCCGATAAGCCCAGAGAGCGAAAGGGATATGTAAATGCCAATCCCTACCAAATGACTAGTTACCTTTGCGAGGATATTACGCAAAGTTTTATCGACGCTTCGGCTTGACCATTAGCTTGAGGATAGTATGGAGAAGAAAACTCGAGCTTGATATTGAAAGCATTGCAGAGATTCTCGCAAATCAGCGCTTCAAAGACTTACCATTATCTCGTGATTAGCTTGTGTGGAACGCCAAAGCGACAAATGATGTGTTGATAGACGAAATCAACTATGGGTTTAGCCTTTGTTAAGAAAGAGGGATAGCTTCTACCCACTTAGTAAAGTACTCAAGGGCGTAATGATAGAATGATGACGCTGTGAAGAACGGGATTGATGAGACCAATAAGATCAAGACCCCATCGCGAAAAGGCCACAAATCCGCCGCAGTCGCAAAGCCCGACTAGGATGTGCGTGAGATTGGAATGTTGCTGACACTTTGACGCACTTCTTAGTGTATTCACAACAATCTTGATTAAGAGAAGGCCAATAATATCCCAAACGTAAAATACGCTTGGCTACAAATTTAAGCCACTAAAATGTCCACCACAGATACCGCATGGACCTCCCGGATAGCTTTAGATGATTCATGGGTTTTGAGGCATCGAAGCAAAATACCATCAAAGCCGCGCTTGTAAAGAATCCCGCCTAGATAGTATAGCGATTGGCGCGCTGGACAAAAGACCTTCTACCATTGGAAGTCGATTTGGAGGAAGGATCGAATGAGATAGATAATCAACAATCTGCTGATACCACTCATCCCGAGTATGGGTCAGTGATAAAGATTGATTGAAGATAGTTGCCCAAGATGAGATGGTTGATCTAATCGCTGCACACCCACATAAAGACGCGAGTCTTCGTAAAAGGCGGATAAGGGAGGCTAAAGAGGCCATGGTATCCGCGAATCGATTTGGCAAAGACGAGGAATGGCTTGATAGTGAACTTATCGAAAGATTGAGTCAGCAAGAACGATGTCACGATATTTTTGAAGGATATCATTCTTGCATCGATAGACACCCGTGACTCGATTAACGATGAGTTCGTAATCACCAAGATGTCAATATGACGAGCGCCGAGATTAATGGCATTTCAAGACCTAAGACAAGAGCTTCAGACTCACCATATTATCGTGCACTCAAAGTTTAATTTGTGTGCAATCGGGATAGGCGTATTCCCAAGGAGGAATCATCACGAAACCCGCACCTCCCTCTGCATTTGATCCATCAAAGAAGAGCTTTACTTTAAATGGAGATAGACCAAAATCAATTTGTTGGATATACTCATCGGGAATCGAGCAAGGGGGTCTTGAGTGTCCTAAGAGGAGCATCACTAATTGATCCGCAATAACCCGACCCTCGATAGACTTTTTATGGGATAAACTCGAGGTCAAACTCACCATGAGCATAAGCCAACGAGTGATGCGATCATTGTGATAAGGTTTTGCATGGATTGTCTTGAGGGGATTGACACTTGTGACAATGTAAGTTTTGTGATTAAGGAGATAATGACGAAGCTTAGAAGTTGCGAAGAAGAGAGCACAACATAGTTTTTCAGCTTCGGAGTAACGTGTTTCATACTCATGGAGGGTGCGACTGATGTAATAGACAGCTTGTTCTTTACCACAAGTGTCCCGATGCGAAATCATGGCTCCCAGAGCATGGTCACTCACAGAGATATAAAGATAGAAAGGCTCCCCTCGCGTGGAGGTGTAAGCACGGTGGAGAAAGAAGATAAGCTTTGAGATCATCAAAGGCCTTTTGGCAATGCTCATCCCATTCAAAATGAACATTCTTACGAGAAGATGGTGAAAAGGTCGACAACGGTCCGACAATCGGGAGATAAAACGACGCACCGATCAAGACGCCCTCGAGATCATGGAGTTGCTTTTGTTAGGGGGAGGCATCTCAAGGATAGCTTTTATTTTTGCGGGTCGACTTCAATACCCCGATGGAAATGATAAAACCTAAAAGTTTACCAGTGAGAACGCCAAACACGCACTTAGCTGGATTTAGACGAAGACAGAAGCGGATAAGCCTCTCAAAGAGAGGTGCAAGGATGAAAAGATGATCCTGACGGCGCGTGGACTTGCCGAGGAGATCATCAACATAATCCTCCACGCTTTGTGTAAGAGATCATGGAAGATGTATGTCATCGCTCGCCGATAGGTCGCTCCCAAGCTTCTTAAGGCCAAAAGGCATGACACGATAGCAAAAGGTCCCCCAAGGAGTTATGAAGGAAGTCTTATGTTGGTCTTCTGGTGCGATGAGGATTTGATTATATCCGGAGAAACCATCCATAAGAGAAAGCATCTCATGACCCGCAGCTAAATCTACGAGTTGGTCGATATTAGGAAGAGGAAAATCATCCTTCGACAGCAAGATTAAGATCCCTAAGTCGGTACAAATTCAATCTTCCCAAGAGCCTTAGTTATCGGTACTACATCGACACCCATCATGATAATCGATGGGTCGATGAAGCTAGCCGAGAGCAAGCGTTGTAACTCTTCTTTTAACAAGAAGGGCTACTCTAGGTGCATCTTACGCAATTTTTGCTTAACCGGTTTGATGTTGGGAAGGGTAACGATATCAGGACCACAATATCGGATCGAGTCCCGCATATCCTCGTATGACCAAGCAAAGGCTTGACGATGTTTGGAAAGAAAAGCGGTAAAGTCCCCAATTCCCGTGGATTAAGGGATCGGCCGACCTTAATGATGCGAGGGTCTTCGTAAGTCCCTATATTAAGGTCGATAGTGGCTTCGCTGAGAAGGGTAGACGTGTCGAAGGAATAGTCTTGGGAAGATATGAATCCTCCGCCTCTGATAGTGAGGACAGTAATCATCATCCGCACAAAGGATAGTGTCGATAGTGGAGAGTCGTCTCCAACTATTTCAGGGAAGATTAATGGTATAGAAGCAGACCGATTGTTAGTCTCATAGACTAACGGCCCTAAGGAAATGGTATTGATCAAAAAAAAAAGTTAGGTGGGATGGAAATGTCATCGTCCACATCAAGTGATGCTTCTGACTTGGTGGGGGAAGATGGTTCTTCAGTAGGAAGAGGCTCATCAAGAATAGTGATAGTGGCCTTCGAAAGAGGTTTAAATCCTAAACCAAATTTCTGATGTGGCATGAGAGTAGGAATGGATTTGAGGTCATGTATACCTTGTTCATATTTTCCAAGGCCAAAACCTTTCCACGCGCATCGATATAGATAAGTTTTTGCAAACGTGGGATTCTGTAGATAATCAAACCCTGTTAGATAAGGTTTGGCTCTAGGAGGAGAATCCGGGCGATAATAAGGCGTATCAAGACCACCGTAGATGAAATTGGTCTGTTGATTGGGCAGACCAATGGTGACGATGCGACCGAGACCTGGTTGATATTCAGGTTGTTTGTCTGGTCTACCATACTCATTAGGTTTGAGATGGGCATCAAAAGAAAAGAGAGGAAGCTCTCCTAGTGAGAAACGCCGCAATGTCTCTTCTAGATTTTGTAAATCCGTAGTTTGGTCAGCAGTATAGAAGAAGATGAGGCCCCGTCAGGAGAACATGGATTTTCTTTTAAAGGGGCAGACCTTGTGGTCATGTCGCATTGTGCGGAAGGAAAAGGATCTCCTGGATGAGTATATATTTTGCCCTCATATTGATATTTTAGGCATCGATGGAGGGTGGATGGGACACAATGCATTGCGCGAATCCAGGAGCGTCCGAGGATCATGTTATAGTGGAACTTTCCTTCGACGATGTAGAAGAGTTCATGAAGCAGCTTCTTACCTACTCGAATGGGTAAGACCACAGTTCCTAGAGTGACTGCTAGCTGATCGTTAAATGATCGAAGGGCGAAAGGTGGGGGTGACACCACATTCTTTGGTAACTTAAGTTGTTCGAATGTGTGCGAGGAGATGACGTTGAGTGCAGCTCCACTATCGATCATAACACGTTTTAAGGTAGTGTTATTGATTTGGACTGTGATGAAGAGGGGAGCCTCCAAATCTTCGGAAGAAAGAGAAGGAATTTCTGAATCTTCAAAAGAAATGGTAGTTGATGGTCTATTCAGTCCAACAACCAACTCAAGGGTCAGGGCTCATCGAAATTCATCGCGATGCGACGCAGATTATCAATCAAAGCTTGGCGATGTTGTGGAGAGGATTGGATGAGGTCAAAAAGAGACATTTTGACCGGAGCCTGGGTGAGTTGTTTCATAACACTCTCCTCAACAGACACGGGAACTTGAGCCCGAGGTGCAGCACGAATAGAGACCCTGGGTCGTGGGGCTGATGAGGAAGGAGAAACGCCTTCAGGGGCTGCAGAAATGACAACTCGTGGTCGAGATGCTGAAGATGAAGATGGGTTATCATAGTGTTGGGTTCTAGTGGCGATATGGATTGTGTCAATTTGGGAAGGTGGAAGATCAAGTGGGATGGAACCACTAGAGGTCTGAGTGGATGGTTGAGGTTTGGATGGGGCTAAGATGACAGGAGGTACTTGTTCCTCCTCCTCCAAAGAAAGGTCACTTTCTTCCGTAAGGTTCTTTGATAACGGCTCAAGAGCTTTACACCCTCAAAGCTGTCATGACCCGGGTACGGTGGTAAGCACAAATCGATCGTAGTTAAACCAAGTAGGTTTCACTCCTTTAGGATTATAAGGTTTAATCGGAGGAAGGGTTATGGATGAAGATTGGATGAGTTGATGAAGGATTTCGGTATAGAATCCGGTAGACGAAGAGGAGGATAGAGATGATGAAGATGGTTCTTTTACCTTAATCGACTGCCGAGGTAAAAGAACTTGCATGTTAGGTTTAACAGTCTCTTTAGGGATCCTCTTGTTTGTTTGGACATTTGGAGGAGCAGTCTTGGGCACTTGAGATGGGAGCAAGTGAGACATGATTGACTTTGGTGGAGGAGGAGCCCCTAAAATAGATTTTGAAGATGAGGGATATGCGACAAATTTTGCGGTCTTTGGAGACAAAGGGGGTTGCTTGGTCGAATGTACTGATGATTTAGATAATGTTGGTTTAGAAGAGGAAGAAGCTCCCAAAGTAGATGAGATTGGAGGGAGATAGGGTGCCTTGGTTTTTGGTAATGAAGATGATGATCCTGATAGAAGAGGTGACGTCTTTTTAGTAGGTAAGTCTACTTTTCGGGGTATTGATGAAGAATGTGTTGTGGAAGAAGATGATGGCTTTGATAAGTGTGTAGAAGAAGACGCCTTCTCAGCGGGCAAATCCAATCGTTTATGAGGCGTGGAGAGAGATTTTTGTGGAAGAGCACCAAGAGTTTTGATGGTCCGAAATATGGGCTTTCCTTTTTCAGGGATGGTGACAACTTCAACGGCATAAGGTGATTGTAACCTTTTTGGGGGAAGCAAATGGGGAGATACTGATGGTGTAATGTTAGATTTTGGTTGTCTCGGTTTAGGTTCAGGAACCGAGTGTATAGGTGTTGGTGCTACTTCTTTTGATTTTTCCTGAATAGGTGAAGTAACATTGGTGATGGAAGAAGGGGGTGATGACGAAGTTCTCGAAGGGACTACTTTTGCAAGTGAATCATGGGTGGAACTACCGTAGGAAAAGAGATAGGAAGGTCAAAATCAAGATGCTTCCGTCAAGTCAGGCACAATGATAGGTATGTTCACCAAGGGCATAGTCAGAATGGGAATGGGAGCAAATTAAGTGGATGTGTCCAAGTGGAAACTCAAGGGATGTAATTGCCTCGAGTATCAAAGGATGTCCGATGATGAGACAGATGAGGAAGACACTGCCTCTCGTATGGATGGGAGATCTGACAAAGGAGCGGAGAGAGATGACTCCGTGCTTAGTAATGTAGGAATATTCAAAGGTGGGTTATCCAAGATGGAGGAATTCCAAAGATTGATGAAGTGGAAGAGGGTTCTCGATTCGATTGCGGGTTTGTAGATGACGTGGTTTCGTGGCTTGATTCTTCAAGAGAAATGAAGTCGATAGTGTGGGTGTTTGGTTTTTGAGATTCAAGAATTATGATTTGGGGCATGATTGGGGAAGGGTTGTTTAAAAACATCAAGCGCCCGATTTGGGGAGCATTTGGGTTATCCGTAATGAGCTCGCCTTTATCAATGAATTTTTGACAAGGTTTTTGAAAGTCCGCATCGCTCGATGTCATGACCTCGTTCTGATAATGACAGAAATCGTTTTCCCTATACCAGAATGGGCGTTCTCGGCTTTCATCAATATCCCTAATGGGTGGAAGTTCGATCATGCGAACTTCCAACATTTTTTCTAAGATAGAGGCATATGATTCCCCCAAGGGAGCAAAGGATCGAGATGATGAAGCCCCTTTACGAACAGATGAAGGGTCTCTTCGTGGTGGTTGATTAGGAGTACTATCGGTTCTTGATGTTTTTAATACGATAGCATTTGTGGACCCTTGATTCTTATCTTTAGGAGGGAAAGAATTTGGTTTGGTGAACCGAGAGAAATCTGGTTTAGATTTGGAGCGAAGTTTTAGTTTTCCTTGTTCAATGGCACGAGATTCAAGTTTGCGTGCCATCGTGAAGGCTTCTTCGAAGGTATGAAAAGTTTGGATCCTTAACGTGGAAGAAATGTGACTAGCGCAAGATCGGGTGAACAACTCGATCTGTTGGGATTGAGGAAGGGAGAAAGACAATTGGTTGATTATCCCTCTCCAACGAGCGACAAAAGTCTCGCAAATAGACTCATCATCGAATCGGCGAATGTCAGAAAGATCTCAGTAATTGAGATCTTATGTGCAATATTTATTGAAAAGTTTTCAACAAACATCTCAAGCAATTGAGAGAAAGAAAATAAGGAATGTTGAGGAATATTATTGTACCACTCCAAAGCGGGACCCGCTAGAGACATAGGAAAGGTACGGAGCATGAGTTCCTGATCCTGGACGATGAGGTAGCAAGCATGTTTGAATGCTCGCAGATGTTGTTGGGGGTCTTCCCGGCTATGAAATTTTGAGAATTTGGGAAGTTCCCATTGGGGAGGATAAGGCTTAAAAGCCACCGAAGGATGAATGGGTTCATTGCACACTTCTTCAAAGGAGTATGAAGGACGGGTTCCTTTTGTGGAGGCTTCCAAGTCTGCAATTTTCTTGAAGAGAATTTGAACTACGTCGGATTGGGGAGGAGGTACATTGGTATGTCCTACATAAGAAGCAAGTGGTGGATGTTGTTGAGATGTCAATGGGGATTCATCTGTTGATGGATGGATGATAAGAGGAATAACCAGTGTGTTCTCGGGTGACACCGGTGGGGTATTTGTCAGAGGCAGCATGATAGGCAGTCAGAGAGATAATAGTGGTTGAGAAAATAGGTCAGGGTGACGGATGGAGCCCGTGATCGTGGACTCCTATGTTTGTTGATTGATCGATCATGATTGAGGAACATGGGTGTTGGTTGATTGACATGTTGGGGAACAAGACCTCGAAAGGGGCCTTCTACCGCCGGATTAGTATTAAGGGTGCCGATACTAGGATGGGCGAAGGTCACAAATGAATATTGGAAGAAAGATTCACCCCTGGAGGACGAGAAGTAGGAACCAACTGACTATTCGGAGGGGGTTGGCTCATGAAGTGGTACTGACCTTGAGACACAATGGAGGGCATAGACGAATTGACGGCAATGTGCGGGTGTGCAGACGCATTCATTATAAATGCCAGGCGTAAGACCTCTCGTAAGATGGGTCTGGGAATATTCGAGGTAACCATGCATGTTAGGGATAGGTAAGACTAATTGAGAACTAGTCGACATGGTAGGTGGAAGAGAAAAGGGAGGCATAGGGGCCTCGCCCTTCTCCGTGGCTCGAGGCAAGAGAGATGGTGCAAACTGCTCTACAAAGGCCTGGGATGATCCACGAGGATAATTGTACACTTGTCGGATTGGTGGGTCTTGGTCAGATATTTGGATCGACTTGTGTACTGTAGTCCATGAGGGCTATTGATTGCGATCGAGGAAAGCCTCGAAATTCAGATCCCCGAGGAACATACTCCGAGCCGATGATATCTCTGAGGGACTAGGAGAAGCCGGACGTGATGGAGGCGCTTTGCCTTGATAGAAGGGATTATACGATCATGAGGGGGAACCAACTAACAAATGTCCCGAGGAAGATTGAGGGGTGCCAAACATCCACGCCGGTGGTGATTTCTGAGGAAGAAGGAACCTCGTTGGGCCATTTTCCTAGATTGTGACCGGGTGATAACCGTCATAAACAAGCAAGAAAGAAGATTGTCCTAACTAATGCACAAACAATTCAAGCAGCGCAAGTGATTATCTCCTTTAAATTTTGATGCTTTTAAGAAAAGAAAATGTTAGGGAAGGCTTTTTAGAACAGGAACTACTCAGATAGCCAAACTAGGGATGGTTTGGGTAATGTGTGGTGAGGAGTCCCGAAGGCACTTCAGTAAAAGACCGGTACGTGGCTTGATATAGGGGCCTACCCCCGCACTTCACACACCGCTGCGATAAGGGAGTCGGGTGCTTTGCCAATATATACCAAAATCTTCCGTGAATTTATAGCGCGGCCCGAGTACCGCGTAGGCTCTTCCTCTTGGATATCACTTCCAAGTAGGCGAGGCCAGGGAAGGAGTTTTGTTTAGATGCTTTATACCTAGTGATTTTGGCTTTGTGTGCAAGGGTGAAAAATAAAAATCAAATAGTGTCACTACCGATTTTGATCAATTTTTCCAGCCTATTTAAAACTAGATGAAAAGCATGCAAAGAATGACAAAGGAAAATGTTCTTTTTAAGCACTTAAAAGTGAAGTGTTTGATTTCGATGAAACAAGTCAAACAAGTTCTTTCCCAAATGCGATTAGGTTCTTTTTAAGCACCAAAATCAAGTGTTTGATGTGATAGACAACCAACAAAGAAATCCTAAAAAGGAGAAAACACCGAAAAAGAGGAATACCTGTAGATTTAGCTCTCCAAGGTGTGTGGACTTCAAAAAGCGCGTTGTTGAGCTCTTCCCCTCGAACAATCCCACGAACAAGCAAAGTGCTCCGCAAGAAAAGATCAAGCAAACAACAAACAAGATCCGGAAAGATACATCCAGATAATGGCGAAACGAAAATTTCTATTTTAAGGAAATAAAAATTTCAAGATAATGATTTCGCTAAAAGCAAGATTGAAATGATGAATGAAATGCTTCAAATAGACTGATAAAATCAAGAAGAAAAGGAACAAAGTTCAAAACTAGAAAAGAAATGAACTTACCAATAAGGGACTTTGGTTGGTCCCACCGGCGTGCTGTAATGTAGATCAAGAATTTTGCGCTTACTCGTCCAAGTTAATGCACCAAACTAAACACAAAAACCCCGAAAACCTCAATGAAATTGATACCTGATGAAGATGTAGACGGATGAGGAAGCCGATGTAGATAAGACGGGCGCACACGAGCAATTCGCACAATAGATCCGAATAACCTGTAAAACACCGATGCTTGACAAAAAGACCACGTTAAAGATATTTTAGTGGACTCGCCCGAGAAGCGGTCCGAGAAGCGATAAGCTTCCTCGATGTCACCCACGTTTTCAATTAAGAAAAGAAGCATACATGATAAAAGATGTAAATAAAGACTAGATTTTCTCGATTGTAAATAAGACAAACCTAAACAAAGATGTAAAAGTACGTAAAACAGGAACTATGAAATAAATGCCGGATTTGTGTTACCCGTATCCTTTTACCTATCTCGCAGATAAATCGCGCCGATCGGGTAGAATCGGCGCGATCGAGACCGGTCGGCGCCGATTGAGGGGATCGGCGCCGATCGATAAGATCGGCGCGCGATCGAGACAGATCACCAATCGTGGACTCAGGCGACAAGATTCGGAATCGAAGGTGAATGTGGTCTCATTGATGTGCCGGTTGGCGAGACACTGAACAGGTCACCAGATGATGATGGTGGTGTGTACGATGCCGATGCGACAGTGACAGAGTAACGGTGCTCCTCTCGTGGATTGATTCGACAGATCTCCCTAATTTGATACAATTGATGCTAAGAAGATCTCTTTCTCTCAACCTCGTATCTTCGCCTCTCGCTCACTTTTCGCTCGCGCAATGTCTTCCTGCCTCTTCAATCTCTTCGGTCTCTTCCGCTCTTCCGCCTCTCTCTCTTCCGGTCCCTAGAACCGAGTTCGACTTGCTTTTATAATCGGCGCCGCCTTAGAAAATCGGCGCCACCATATGGGTCGGCGCCGATCGCGAAAAGACTCCCGAGATGGCCAAATTGATTGATTCGAGAAAGATAAGACTTATCCCGACTACGGGAAAATATCCCGCTTAGGAAGATTAAAAATAGATGCGATACATGATAGAATAAATTTGGGGTGGATAAGTGATTAAGATGCATGGGAAGAAGCGTAATTAAATATTTAATATTTAATCACTCATGGGCAAGATATGATGGGATGAATTAAATTTAGATTGATTAAATCACAAATTTAATATCACTGGGCAAGATATGATGGGATGAATTAAATTTAGAGTAAGTTTTATAGATTAAATCACAAGCATAGGCATCACACTAGGTGCATATGCGCCTGTGGTGGCCTGTGTAAAAAGGAGAAAAGTGTTATTGCGCGTAGATAAGCTGCTTAGGCACACAGTGCCAAAGGAGGTGCGTAGGTGCTAGAATGAAGGGAGAAAAGACAACTGGCTAAAAAAAAAGCCAAGTATAGAAGAATATAGACAAGATTAGTTTAGAAGAAAAGAATAATTAGTAAGTTAGATGTTTTTTGAAGAAGCATTTTTCCTTAGAAAAATAGAAATAAGTAAGTACCTAACACTTGTGTTGATTTTGTAGCATATACTACCCATTATACAGACTTGTGAGTGCTACTACGGCTAGCTATTATAGAGGTGCAGCTTGATGATGATGACAGAGCGACTGGGAGAGCCTTTTACATGTGACAGGATTGAATCATGTGGTGGAGATGCCACAGATTACATTAGACCATGGCCTCTTGACAACCATAGTAGAGAGATGGCCTAGCGAGAGTCAATGTTTCCGGCTCCCGACTGGGGAGATCACTATTACGCTAGAGGATGTGTGGCGCATCACGTGGGTTCCTATTCAGTACCGCTCATCTAGACTACGAGCCGCTAGACCGATATTTAGTGACATATTATACATTTATTCGGCATCCCTACTATACCATGGCATGGGATGTCCATTAGATTATCCCGATGTATAGATGATCCAGAGTTAGATCGAGTAGTGGTCTACATGATGGCTTTTGTCAAAGGATTTTACCCCGACAAGACCGGTGCTTCATTTCTACTGACTCCTAGGATTGATTTTTGGTTTGGTGGACTGAGAGACCTCGTACTAGGGTCGGTGATATTAGCACATCTATACTGGGACCTCCATTTGATTACTTACTACCGTCAGAAGATGGTAGGACCTACTCACCTCCTACAGATTTGGGCATAGGACCATATTACCATTGGTCACCCCTTAGGTGTTTTGAGAGTTCTGCTCCCGACGAGCCATCAACAATGGGTTAGGTCATAAATGGGACGATGCGCGACCCAACATGAGGGTCAGATATCATTATCGCATGAGCCGGATGAGATGAGGCAGACTTTAATGGTTCGAGGCCTTATAGAAATTCCCAAAGGGCCCGAGGATGGCTTAGAGCTCGCATCACCACTTTAGAGCATTTCATTCTAGGTAACCACAACTATATGCGAAAGATATATAGGGTGGATCAAGATAAGAGGTAGTTCTCATTACCCAGGATGTTCTTGGGCCAAATATATGGTATGCTCATAGAGCCCAAGAGCATTTTGACATTAGGCTGCAGATTACTCTCGATTAGCAGTATCGCGCTTTTCCGATATTTAGCACCTATTATTTGGGTGCCACTGAGATAGAGTAGGATCTCGACACTACTCCCCGAGTATGGGCCCCGGTATCACTGTGTGCTTCCACGTCATTTGACTATATCTCGAGTGGCGTATAATGCTGTGATGAGACCTCATCTAGTAGGGCCTCCTAGTGGTGATGAGGGTGGAGCCATTGGTGGCATCGACAGTGATGATGATGATGAGGGTGGGCCCGATGCGCACCAAGATGTTATAGGTAAAGCAGATAGGGTCTCATACCATAACATCTGTTAGAGTAGGTATTTACCTTAGCTCATGTTCACCTAGGTACTTTATTTACCTTTATTATATTTATCCTCACCCACTTATGTGTGTGGATATTTCTTTTATCTTATTTAGATATTAGGAGATATTATCTAGTTGTTAGGTATAGTTATTTCTTTGATCTATGGTATTGACTAGTTCTTTCCTTGATCTATGGTATTGATTAGATCCTTAATGTCTAGTTCTCTCCTAAATCTATGGTCTTGATTAATTATTCGATGACTAGTTATTTCCTTGATTTATGGCTTGATCTATGATCTTGACGTTCTCGAGATTGTTATTCCTCGCCTATTTAAGCAATGCCCATTCTCAATGTATCGCATTGAGTTCCATAATAATATATGATATTGTTGCTCATTTGTTTGCAAAGGTTTTATGTAAAGCTATTCTCAAGATGAATTGATTTCATCTTATCGATCGTGGTGTTTGATTAGCATCTCGTGTTTTTGGCTTGTACGATCTCGTTATCGCTCCTTTCATGGTATCGAGCCGGAGATTGTTGTTAGCATCCATCTCAGTAAGTTTTATTTTGCAAATAAATTATTTGTGTATTCATATATTTGGGATTTGGTCGTATTTTTGTCATTGCATGCATTTTTATGGAAAACTTTTGATTCCTACTAAGTAGGTGCTTAACTTCAGCCCCCTTTAATTTTATTTTTGTGGTGAAGGCAACAACATTTTACTTTGTTTTAGTGGCACCTAAAATAAATAACAGAGTAAAATATTAAAAATCTTGTAACTTTTGATCGATAACTTGGTTTTGAGTGTCGCTTTTTACAAAAGTGCTTGTTTTTTTGTGCTCTTTCCATCGGAGTTATTTATTTTGATACTTTCACTATAATTATAAAGTGTCAAATATGGAGGAGTGTTGAATCAATCAGTGGACACAATTTTGGCTGTTCCCGACGTCCTAAATTTGTTGAGTTATAATTTGTACCTATTATGGATTCTCGAGAATGATATGCTTTTCTCTAAAGTATGTGGACTTCAAGAGGATATTGTAAAAATTTTGGAAGAAAATAGATTGCTAAAGAAGTGAAATTCTCTTCTACAATTACTCATTCACGATAAGGATACAATAATACACTCCCGCAGTAACAAACTTGTTAGCCTATAACATCACCATCATATTGGGACAACCATATCCATACTCCTAGTCCATTCATAAGTGTGCTTTGTACCCACCGACATTAATCTAACAATCTTTGAGCCTAAACCTACTTTTGATACTTCTAAACCTATGAGACTTGTATCGCATGCTCTTCCACATTTGTGCCTATTACAAGCATTCACATGTTGTGTATCCTACTTCTACTCAACTCGCATGGATTTTTTAAGAAGCATACTACTACATTCAGCTTCTCGCATGCTCCATTCTATGGGTCTCACTAAGAGAGTCATCGCGACATTCACAGGTATTGTTTCCTCTATTCCACATGTTAAGTGGAATTCTTGTCATGACATTGGTTTTCGAGCGTATACTTCATCGATCAGATCACACATCGACAGAGCTCCTTTTTTTTTTTTTGTTCACTCGACTCTTTCGAGGATCATGAGCAATACATGAGTTTTGTACCTTCACTCGTGATTGAGAAACTCCGATATTTCACTGTTAGACATGATCAACCCGACACACATTCTAATGTTCTTTTCAGCATGCACCCATCAGTGCATTTTGCACCAAGTCATATGCAAGCATCTTCTTTATCCATCCGTGTTGATTTGGGGTGGATATCTCGATCACTGTGAAGGTAACATAGGCATTCGTTAAGAGGACTCTACAGTGCGTGGCTCCTCCACCATTCGACCTCTTGCTCCACTTTCTATACCTTATGCATCAGTGATGCTTCTTGTTTTGAGCATTTTTCTTTACAGTGTAGTGTATCTCTTGTTTGTTGAGAGATTTTGATCCGTATTTTCGACACTTTTGGCATGTCGATACTTCTCTTATGGGGGAGCTATTCTAAGTGGAGCCCAAAGTGTTAGTTTGTCGTTGTTTGAGTAGTTGTTATGACAACTCATACAGATTTTTAGATCACTCCATCCATTCAACAAGATGGGAGGGTGTGGTGTCGATCCTACTTCTTCGGGTTTCGTGTTCTTGCCTTGTTACCTTGGCTTTTCTTAGATCATGACACTGAGTTTGTGTCGTTGCCTTCTTGCTTTGGTTATTGTTCTTGGATTGTGGCACACCTATTTGCAGACTTGATCGAATTATGTTTGGTGTTTTTTTCACTTTCGACATCACTCCACGATACCCTCAGATGGAGCTATTCTCGGTGGAGCCCAAAGGTCGCTTGTTTTTGAGTTTTGTGATCGAGTAGTGGATTCAAACCACAAATGCACACCAAACTTCTTCAAAGATTGTATGAGTTTTTGAGCCGAGCTTCTTGGGATGCCTCTGAGCGGGTTTTTACTCTCTTTACTTTATCATATCGGTTTTGGGTACCTCAGGGTGTCCCTTTTTCCTAGTTATCAGTACATGAGTACCTCATCGTGCCTAGTTGCTCGACTCATACTATGGACATGCCACTTCTATTTTGGCCCCTAGCTTCACTTGAGGGGGTGTTAGAGTAGGTATTTACCTTAGCTCATGTTCACCTAGGTACTTTATTTACCTTTATCAGTATTTATCCTCACCCACTTATGTGTGTGGATATTTCTTTTATGTTATTTAGATATTAGGAGATATTATCTAGTTGTTAGGTATAGTTATTTCTTTTATCTATGGTATCGACTTTAGATCCTTAATGTCTAGTTCTCTCCTAAATTTATGGTCTTGATTAATTCTTTGATGACTAGTTATTTCCTTGATTTATGGCTTGATCTACGACCTGATCGGTTCTTAGATTATTATTCCTCGCATATTTAAGCAAGGCCCATTCTCAATGTATTACATTGAGTTCCATAATAATATATGATATTTTTGCTCATTTGTTTGCAAAGGTTTTACGTAAAGCTATTCTCGTGAATTGTTTCCATCTTATCGATCATGGTGTTTGATTAGCATCTGTTCTCGCTTGGTACGATCCGTTATCGCTCCTTTTAAAGCATCCATAGGGACATGGCCCCGTGCCCGTGACGAGACATGTATACAGGCGCTGGATATAGAGTTTCCCTGGGCATTCCAAATGGGATATATACCCCTCTTCGAGGGTACTTCTAGAAAGCGTGGCCCACCACTTGATATTCCACAAAGTAGCAATACTAGTGGGCAACAGGATGCTCTTCATCACTAGTTATAGACAACTATTTCCATACACTTATAGGTGGCTACTAAGAGAGATGCATCTAGGCATGTGTACATGCCCTCACAAAGAGAGCGAGATCAAGAACTCGTCCAAGCAATGTGATTTTGACAAATGTTAGGATCGTGCTAGGCACGTGCCACCTAAGGCATTCGATGTTGTTTCAAGGAAGAGTCGGATCTAGGAGATGGCTGCACAGTGGGGCTCGACATTGAGCCTTCTACACTATTTGTAGACTTAGGTACATATGGTTATGGGACGAGGGATCGGATCTATACATAAGCCCAAGGCTACTTGGCATAAAGGGATCAAGCATGGGCCCGAGTGCAAGTTATTATGGCAGATAGGGATCGAGAGGCTACGGCCTTGAGACAGCCCAACCCGATATTGGTCATGTGGCAGTCGGTGAGATGCTACCCTACTAGTAGCTCTCACTTCTAGAGATGTAGATTTGATACGAGATGGGATGAGATCCGGTTGTGAGGCCTCAGACTATAGGTTTTCCTACTTCATGACAAAGGTTTGGTAGATCAAAGTAGTAGAACATTCGAGAATTCGAGATGGGAGTGCGACAGGCTTGTCACCGAGATCGATACATTCAAAGAGATCGCTTAGGTAGCCTATACTAGAGGATTCATCTTGATAGGGGCCATCTAGATCGCTTTTTGTGGTACCCCAGTGCAGATCCATCACAACCACCATTATTCCATCGACTGCTGTGATGTGAATCCTGAGCTCCGATGAGGGCGAGAGTTGTGGCTCAACTCATTTTACTACTTCTTTTTCTATAAATTATTGTATACATGCCTCTTATGAAGGATGATTTTGATGTATAGTTGTGTATACCATTATTTTGATGATGCCTCATGATGAAGGCTCGATTCTTTTGATGCATGCCCATTTTCGATGGCATATTATATCGATGATGTATTATTTTGAGTATTGATTTGGGCATAGTTATACATATATATACGACATTTTGTTGTATCATACTATGATGGATTTATGATGTATGAGTGCTCTTTCCTTTATGTATGTGACATATCTTAGATTTAGAAATGTGTATATTTCATGCTTTCATATTGATGATGTATCTATAGATAACACCACATGTTTTGGATTCATGATTTGTTTCGAATTTTTATTCTAGCACTTGGGATGATACTAGATGATATTGGTGTGGGGGACGATAGATTTTCGATTATGCACAACCTCTCTTGCCCCCATCGATGATACGATATGCGATGATTATCTTAAGCATACATGCATGATGTGATACTTAGCATTTTTGTATATATATGATGTAGTGAATGATGTTATAAATGTGATGAAATGATATATGATAGATGTGATAGCAAAAACTAGGCAAAACACACAAGCAAAAGTTAACAAAACTAAACAAATATATACATACAAACAACACAACAAACTACAACTAAACAAACATATGCAAAAGTTTAACAATAGTTAAAAATGAGATCTAATCTAAGCAAGTAAAAATGAACTTTAATAGATGCACATAAAAAAGAAGCCTACAACAATTTTTTACAAGCATGAGAGTTCCTAAATGAATGCAATGCCATACACAATTAAATCAAACAAGATTCAAAATTAGATAAGAAAATGATCCATTTAAAAACAAACAATTAAATGACTAAGTACATCAAAACTTTACAAACCAACAACTAAAAGTAATTAAAGCACTACTTTGTTTTTACAGACAAGATATTGACATATTTTCTAATGTTTTTGGGTTTATCTAAAAATATAAGTTTTCGCAGCTATGTTTTTCATTGTTGTCTAGGTTTCCCTAAGATAACATTGTGAGATGAATGTAGCTTTATCCCTGAAAAGGGAAATTTTCTAGATGTTTAGGTTTTTGTGTATCATTTTCCAAATGTTTTTGTATTTTCTAGACTCATGTTTTGAAAGTAATGTACAAGAACAAAGAAATGTGGATGCTCTCAAACGTGATGTGGAAATATAAAAAGGTAAAATGCCACGCGTGTATGTGCAAGAAGGTGGCATGGTACTTGTATACTCAAGATTGGATGGGAGTATACAAAGGTAATTTCCTTCATGGAGATATAAGAGCAAACAAACTAGATCATGGCAAGGAAAAGGTGGCCCTAGTAGGGTTCCTAGACCTAGTAAAAGAAGTCGTATCTAAAAGTGGTAATGATTACCCGTCCTTTCGTAAGAGTAAATCAGTCCTGAGAATCTTCCTCGGTGCCAAAACTCGTTTTCACTCAAAACTTGCCCACTGTGCCACAATTGCCTAGTTTTCACATAAGAGCGGGCTGCTTTTTCTTTACTATTTTCTCATTTTTCCAATTTTTGCTTGTTTTTTCTTTGTTTTTCTAATTTTTAGTTCTTATTTTATAATCTTGTCATGATTAAGAGTAGAACCGCTTAAGTGCATGGCATTCATAGGTTCCGGAAGCTCTTCATCGTCTGAATATGCAAGTTTGTAGGCTCCTGATCCATATTTTGTAATTACAACATAAGGACCTAACTAGTTAGCCTCAAACTTTCCTTTCTTTTCTTTGTCTTTGATGGTGTTCTTCTGATTTTCATTTGAGAACTAGATCTCCTACATCAAATTCCCAATGAATGATGCATTTGTTATATCCTCTAAACACTTTGCTCTGATAGAATTTTAGGTGATTAAGCACTCTGATATGCCTTTCATCTAATAGTTCTAACTCTACTAGGTGAGCAACTATGTAGTCTTCATCTTTATCAAGATAGTCTCGAGATATATCCTCGGGAGGAAGATTCACTTCCAAAGGTATGATGGCTTCAAAGGCATAGACAAGTGAATATTGGGTGGCACCAATAGGAGTGCAGATGGAGGTATGATAGGCCCAGAGGGTTGGATGTATCTCAAGAGATGCAATTACGGCCGCTTTTACTGACCATTTTTCCATAATCCATACAAGGGTCTTATTGGTGGCTTCTTCCTATCCATTACCTTGAGGGTAATAAGGGGTAGATAACTTAAGTTGGATATGGAAGCGTTGATACAATATTTTAATTGTTTTATTTTTTAAGGATTTACCATTATCGCTGACTATGGCCGAGGGATCCCATAACGGCATATGAGATGGTTCATGATGAATTTTTAAATATACGCACCTAAGTGACATAGGTAAGAGGGACAAATCTACCCATTTGGTAAAGTATTCAAAGGGCAATGATAATGTAAGTATGACTATCTCGATGAAGAAGGATGGAGCTTCCCCTATGAGATCTAGGCCCCATTTAGAGAATGGCCAAGGCATTGCAATAGGTCAAAGGCTTATGATGGCGCATGTATTAAATTTCCATATTTTTTCCATAGTTCACACTTCTTTACGAAGTTACAACAATCGGATTCCATGGCAGCCAATAATAGCCTATTCTCAATAGCTTTTAGCTAAGACCATGCCACTAGTATGTGCTCCACAAATACCACTATGTACTTCTTTAATCGCATGGATAGAATCAACAACATCCAAATAGCAAAGTGCATTCCCGCATAGCCATGCACGATATAAAGGGTGCTTCCTAGGTGGGTATAACAAGCTATGCGATAAATAAGGGCTTTCTTTTAATGGGTGATGTCATGTGGAAGAATACCATCTTATAGGTATTGGAAGATAGGGTCGTACTCAAGGGGATAAAGGAGCAACAACTTCACATGCCAAACAGACTCCGACATATCATATGCAGTACCGTAAATGTTCCACGAAGAAAGGAATCTTAATTTCTTTAGGTGATATGCATAAGAGAGACCCAATAGTATCCATAAGATCCACCGATCTATTATGCAACCTTGGTTTTTGTTCAAATATGACTTGTGTGAAATATTCCTTTAAAGTTTCAACCATTATCTTTAACCTTGTACTCATCATTAACATGTTTTATGATAAGTCGAGAGTCCCCAATGAACCGCAGTTCTATGATGTTCCATGTAATAGCTAGCTTGAGGCCGTGATGAGTGATTTATACTCTGTAATGTTATTTGTAAATGGGAATCCTAACCGAATGCTCATGGTATGACATCGCCGTTGGAGTGATGAGCACCACTCCTACTCCGGATCCATGAAAGGTAAAAGATCCATCAAAATGAACCCGCCATTTGACGATTTCTCAATATACATCATAGATGCATCTGGTAAATCTAAGCATAAAGGTTCCATTCCTAGGAGAGGAGCTTCTACCAACTGATCATCCAGTACCTCTCCTTTTAAGGACTTTTGATTCACAAACTCGATATCAAATTCACTCATGAGAATGATCCAATTAGCCATTCACCCTTGAGAGGCGGGTTTGGATAAAAGGTATGTTATCACCAAATCACAAAGACCTCTATGTTTATACAAGTGCATATACTCGAAATCATGGTGTGATTGGATAACATGGGTACTATCTCCAAGTCAGGGACTTACTACTTGAGATAGACCTCCGAGAAAGTCCGGTTCTTGCTCCTAAACTACCCGCCACAATCTACTCTAATGCAGGATAAGCTAACTGTTCTAATCTAAATTTCCAAGGACCAGGAGAGAGAATGCACAAAATGAAAGCCTACACTAAATGGTGATACACCGTAAAAGGAGGGTGTGAGAGTATTCTCCAAATGCGTGAAATACATAAACAAAGTGCACACTAGAAGAGGTGATGACAGTTCTCCATAATCTAGCAAAATGCATTCACAATGATATTCCAAGCATACACAATGATAATGGATCCCTGCAAGAACATAAAAATAGACACAATATTCTTGTAGAAAGATTAAAGGGGCAAGAAGAATGCAAGAAAACACAGCAGGGGAAGATACATCCACAAACTGGTATTTTATTGCTTCATGATATGCACAGTTCAATCTATTACAAGATAAGGGCCTGGATCACCATGCAAGGAGTCCACTACAAGGGCCTACAAAGCACATTGGCTTCACAAAGCAATTTTGACAGAGCTTTGCTACAAAGAACTCCCCCTTTTACAATGAGCCCAACACTCCAATTTATAGAAAAATGAGAAGGGGAAGAGAAGGGAAAATGGAAATCCTGAAATCTGTCCTTCAACCACCTGTAAGAGGCATTAAATTGAGTGAAATGATTATATATTACTTGCAAAAGGCTCCCCATACTGTCCCATGTGCTGCAGCAGAGAAAGAATGATGACCATGCCTCTTAATTGCACTCCCAGCTACCAAATAAAACACTATTCTGAACCCGGCCACGTTTTGTTAAAAACTCAATCAATCTCTCATCAAATCTATAATTTCTTGATTTTTGTGTGTCGGGCTCAGAGCCACGATTCCAACGGTACCAACTTTGTGTGATTTCGTTGAGAAATGCAAAAGTTATGGCCTTCTCGAGCGGGCAATTATTTTGGGTCCGACAGCGTTTTCATGTCATTCGACGGAATGAGCATTAACCGATTGGAGCCGAATATGTTTCTTTTATTTAAATATATCTACCCTCATTAAAAATAATTTGTGGCGTAGAGGACGTCGTGCTCATTCCGTAAAGTCCAATTTTGTGAAAATCGGAGCTCGAGTCAAAAGTTATGGCCGCTTGAAGTTTCACGGGTCAAACGCTTGACTTTTCTTCCTCTTCCGCCGGCCACTTTCGCTTTTTCGCTGCCCCCCGCGTCCCTTTGGCCCGATGTCCCAAACAAAACTTGGTGATTTTTTTCACTTTTCACCTGGGCCGCCTTTTCGCATCCTTCACGTCCCTTTGTCCCAACTGCCTTCTGATCCGTAGTTCCTGTTTCGCCGATTCAAGGCGGTTCGCGTGATTTCACGTACCTTCAAATTTAATCCAACTGCTCCAGCTGCCTGTTTCAACAGTTAGTCAATTTTTTCCACTTTTCGCCAGCTTCAATTTCCGCATCCGCTGCGCCCCGACGTCCCAACTGCCCAAAATGCCGCAGATCACCGCCTGCGCCTTTCTACCGATTCGCATCCGTGATGTCCCTCATGTCCCGACTGTTGCGAGGACTAGGACTTAGCCATTTTTCATGATTTTTTCTGCCCCGAGCTTGTTTTTGCAATTTTTTCACATTTTTAAAACTTGCTGGGTTTTCTTCTTGGACAGAAGAGTTAGAAAGAACCCGAGGGGACCCCAGAAACATGATTTTTTGCCTTGAATCAATATAATTGCTTGGGACTAAAGAATTTGATGCATGTTATCAAAATTACCTCAAGGGTGAATTTTGATAACAAGGTACTTGAGAGGGTCAACTTTTGATATGAGCTTGGTTTTATTATTCAGAGATAATGGTGAAGCTTTTGAAATGTGAAGACAACCGCTAAGTAGGCCTTCTCTATTTGGGGATAATTTAACTCGTATGTGATCAAGTGCGGCTAAGATAGTAAACTACTCTCTATTTATGGGCTAAATCATATTGAGGAAGTAATGGACCAATGGAAAACTAGGTAGCGGAAAATATATAAGAAGAGAGGTTCACCGGGGTGGGTGGCATTAGTACAGTGGGGCCGGATAAGTACTTGTTTGAGTAGCGTAAAGGATTTCGACACTCAGGGTTCCCAATTAAATGTGACATATTTCTTGAGCAAATGATTAAAGGGGTGGTACTTATTCGCAAGTTGTGAAATAAAGTGACAGATTGCCTGAATCTTTCCTTGTAGACTCCTTAGCTGCTTAAGAGTGGTAGGTGGTGGCATTTCTATGACATTTGTAACCTTTACAGATCCACTTCAATCCCTCTGTGAAATAATGAACCCTAGGATCTTTCCCGATAAAACACCTTGAAGACACATTTCTTAGGTCTCAAATGAACCTTATAGTCTCTTAGATGCTAATAGATACACCTCAATAATTCAAGGAGTTCTTATCTAATTTTGGATTTTGCTAGGATATCATCAACATATTCCTCCATGATTTCACTTATCATATCATGGAAAATAACTTTCATGGCACTTGATAATTAGCCTCAAAGATTCTTGAGCATGAATGGCATGACTTTGTAGCAAAATGTTCCCCAAGGGGTGATGAATGCTATCTTATATTCATCTTCTTCTGCAATTTGTATCGTTATAACCTAAAACCCATATATCAAGGACAACATTTCATAACCAGCTTTATGGAATCGACTATCATGTCAATGTTAGGTAGGGGAAAATCATCCTTTGGACATGCTTTGTTAATGTCATGGAAATCTATGTAGATCCTTATGCCAACAGGATTTTTCTATACTGGGCTAAGGTTTGTGGACAATGAATGAGTACCGCACCTAAAAAATTCAAATTCAAGCCCCTAATGAAACCTGTGAATGTTGACCTCATCTTGCATGTAGTCGACATATTAAATAAATTATATAAATTGACTCTCATACTATGCTATTGTCATGGATCCCTGACGTAGGACACAGAACTCATCTATCCTCTACTGAATAAATATCTTGGATATGTATATGCTCCTAAAATGCTCCTCGAAGAGCTCCCAAGTGACTGTATCTGAATCTACGTGGAGCTTCTTCTCCTCATTCCTCCACCAAACATTTGATCCATCCCTCATAAGATGAATCACAACATGAGCCTTTGTGTTGTTATTACAAGGGCAAAGCTTGAAGAACTTGCTCAAGCTTACCAACTAAGCCTCTTCCTTAAAACCTCATGTATCACAAGAATAGTGAGACAGGCGTAGCTTTAGGATCTGCAGATTGAAGACTATCGGCTCGTAGCTCTCTCTACATGCTCCTCTCTCGGCCCATGGCTCCTAGAACTATCTTTGAATCCTATAACCCAATATCCATGCTCCCTCTAAGGTAAATCAAATCTGACCGACTTCACATGGGTGTTATCTTCTCTATGCTCCATGTTGTTCCTAGAAGGGTGTTGAGCCTCGTGTGATGGCTCCCTATCAAACTCGCTACGACGTACCCTACTACTCCACCTCATAGTTGCAGTTGACATCCCGCAATATCTATAATATTTGCGTAGTAGTATAACGAAAACTTCTTGCTCAATAGGTGGAAAACCTAGGTCTCCATGTAAGAACCCTTCATCTGTCCCATGCCTAATCAACATACCAAGGAGAGAGTTAGTTCATCATTCAAGGTCTTTTTTCAGTTTTCTAAGTTTTCTATATTATATAAATATCATACAATGATTTTTTTTCTAGATGTAGAGTTGAACTAGGTTTAATTCTCATGTTTCATGTTTCATGTTTTCAAGTGTGCCCAACGGTCCAAGCATTGAACCCACGTATCTTATACCAAGTATAACACCCAAAAATTTTACCCGCACAAAACCCATGATAACTAAGGTTGTAATAGAAAAATTACAAAATATTTGTTTTTGTAAAAATCCATTTGCAACATTAGATTAAATTGAAGGTCAAAACTTCATCATATTTAAAAATTATATTTAATTATTATTATTAATTTTCAATTGGGGTCCATAATCCCCTAAGCTTCCTCCTTAATTAATTTAATAACACTTTCTAATGTCATTTCATAATTTAATTACTTTAGGGAAAGGGTTAGACTCCCTCCTTGAATTTAATAAAATTTAATTATACGTTAATTATTCACAAACAAATAAATTTCAAGAGAAACGGGTCTAGTTATTTAATAATAAAGTTTATTTCCACCCAAAAAAAGATGTCAAGGTTATTGTTTTTAAAAAGGGTCTCCAATTAAACATTTGGGTTGATAAATTAATTGAACCCCCTACACCTTTTGAGTGGCCGAAATAAAACCTACCCATGCATTTTAAATTTGAAAATTTATCTCACCTACTTTTTTGTAGTAATGAATCTCATTCCTTATATGGATTCATTTACAACCCTTCGATTTAGGGCTCGAACTAATCTGTTATCACCAAATCACAACACCCTATGGTTTAGACAAGTGTGTGTGCTTGAGCTCACGGTGTGACTAGGATAACATGGGTACTATCTCTAAGTTGTGGGACTTGCTACTTGAGATAGACCTTTAGAGAAAGCTAGTTCTTGCTCCTAAACTACCTGCCACAATCTATTCTAATGCAGGAAAAACTATCTTTTCCTAATCTAATTTTCCAAGAGATCAAGGAGAGAGAGTGCATGAAAAAATAAATCCTACATAAAGTATGTGATACACCAGAAAAGGAGGGGTATGAGAATAGTCTTCCAATGTGTGAAAAATAGGAGCAAAGCACATACTTAAAGGGGTGATAACAGTTCTCCATAGTTTATAAAAATGCATTCAAAACAACATTTCATACACACACAATGATAATGAATCCCTATATAGCATAAGATAGACACAATATATTTGCAATGAGGTTGAAGAGGCAAAGAGAATGTAGAAAAACACAACAGGGGAAGATACATCCACAAACTTGTATTTATTGCTTCATTGATATGCACAGTTCAATCTATTACAAAATAAGGGTATGGATCACCATGCAAGGACTCCACTACAAGGGCCTCACAACATTGGATTCTCAAAACAAATATTTATAGAGTTTTACTACTTAAAACTATCTCCCATTTTACAATGATCCCAACACTCCAATTTATTGAATTCTGAGAGGAGAGAGAGAGAAAATGAAAATCCTAAAATTCGTCCTCCCACAAATTGTAATATATCATAAATGGATTGTAATGATGGTATGTTTCCTACGAAATTCCTCCCATTATGTCCCATATCTTACATAAGTGAAAAATATCTGCCCATACTTCATTGAATGCATCCCAACTACCAAATAAAACATTTTTTTTAACTGGGCACATCTTCAAAAAAATATCCATCAATTCTTCATCAAATTATGAATTTATGGTTTCTTGTGCATTGAGATTAGAAACACTAATCTATTGGTACCAATTTTGTGCATTTTTGTTATAATTGCAAAAGATATGGCATTATGAGTGTAGGCAATTGTTTTGGGTTTTCTAGGATTTCTCATTTAATGGGAATGAGCATTGATTGATTGGAGCTGAAGATGTTTCCTTTATTTTCATATATATACCCACATTTAAATTAATAAATCCACTTTTATGGCATAGAGGATGTCTTTCCCATTCCATAAAGTCAAATTTCATGAAAATAGGAGGTCTGGGTCAAAAGTTGTGGTCGTTCAAGTTCGGAGGTCGAACCGAATTTTCCTTTGTATTGCGGCTATTTCGGTGATATCGAGTTTTGGTGTTGTGTTCAGGTGAAAAGTTGTAAAAGCCATGGATTTGGGGTAAGAATCTCTAAAGAAACCCCAAAGACTTTTAACAATTTGATCAATGGACCATGTCATAAGAAATGAGCAAGGTTTTCTTCTTTGCATACATTAATTTGAAATAAACATGCAAACTAAGCAAATGAAGTTAACCTCTATTCTTTGAAATCTTGAAATAATGAACCTAAGAGGATCTAAGCATTCAGTTATGTGTTTAAGAGAAAGATATCTCCCCATTAATGGCTTCAAGGCCAATGGATCTTCCCTTTTACTCCATGTTAGTGCTATGAAATACAAAATCAAATGCTTTTAGCTCAATGGAAGAAGATGAAATGCAATCTAAAGCCTAAACAAATTGCTATAATCTATGCTAGGAAGAAGAGAGAATTCTTAGGAAATGAGGGAGGGGGTATAGCCCTATTTATAGTTTTTGGTTTGGAAGAATGGGATATTTGGGTGCATGTGGGGCAAAGGCTAAAGTCTAAAAAGCACATTTAGCAAGTCAAAGAGTGATTTGACTATGTTTAGGGTATTTAACCTAGGTTAGACTAATTAATCTCTCTTAGACAATAATTAGGGTTCTAGAAGGGTTTCTAAAGAGCTTAATGAATCCAACGAAGTGGATTGATCTTCCAGGGAGCTAATAAAAGCAAGCTAGAAGAGAATAAGAAGCTAATGTAGTTAGAACGAGGCTATAACGGCTTGTTTAAATGGTTTATAAGAGGAAAAATGACCAAAAGGGTGTCGTGAGAAGGGAGTTAGATAGGTCTAACTGGCGATGTGCCGTCAATGTGCAAATGGAAGAAGCTTTAGTGCACCATTAGAAATAATAGTGTATTGATCAAACTACATGTGTCTACATTTGCCCCTCTTTGAGGTGACGTAAGCTACGTCACTTCAAAGAAAGTAGAGAAGCACAAATAAGTAGAATTTTTTTTGAAGGGGTAGAAGAAAAATTAATAGGATGAAGGATGAAAAATGCCTCCTCGAGTGTCAATGTGGTGATGAAGAAACTTGATCGACGATCGAAAAAGAAACAAATAGAAATAAAAGTGCTCGAGAGAAGACGAGAAACTAGAAGAAAAAGGTATATTGAGGTATCCACAAATCAATTGATATCAATACTTAATCATCATAATGCTTAGAATCCTCCTCATGGGTCCTTATTAACATGTGAGCATGCAATGGAAGTGTAAAATGACATGAAAATTAAAGATACAAACAACCGTTCTATGCTAAAAAAATGACCAACTCCATGCAGCATACATAAATGCAATGCAATATGAGAAATAAACAAAATCACCTAACAGGGAAATAAGTACAATCACACACACTTCAACCAACAACATTTAAGATAGTTACAAAAATATTTTGTTATCGAGATGAAGTCCCAAATGTTATGATAAATGACAAGGGTGAAGAATGATGCCCCAAGCAAGGTGTATTATACAAGGGGAAAGATGGAGGACACTTGGGTCCCACGAAAAAGCAATGTGCACGATGAAAATAGTACCAGGCAACTGATAGTGCCCCAGAGTATAGACGAAGTAAGACAACATAGCTTGTGTAGGTGATTGAAGATTTTGGTGATGTGTGAGTCATTGTTTTGAAACTTTTGAAAACATCAGCAAGATTTGGATGAGTGTCATGTAATAGACATAGATTTCAGCCATAGATGATTGGTTTTACCAATTTTAAAGCCATTCTCAAGGAATTGCAATGTTTTTGTTGTTTTTAAATATTTTTTTGAATTTTTTTCTTTTTTTCTAGGTTTTTGATCGGTTAGAAGAATTTCAAAAGATCAAATATCTTCCAAAAGTACACGCGTAGGTGGTAATGGGAAGGCGAGGCTGCCAAAGAGCCAGGATATATACCCATAAGAAGAAACATGAGTGGGGAAGAATTCATTGAAAATAAATGAATAAAAATTATCTCGACAAGGGAAAATAGAAAATGTAGAAAAAGGTAGAGGGAAAAGGCGAGAAAAGGCACAAAGTGCCCCAACATGTGAAAATTAGCAAAAATAATTATTTTAATACAAAAATAATTATTATAGTGGATAGAAGAAGGTTAGAATGATCATGGCAGAGAAAACATGCCCCACGGGCACTAAGATGGGTTAATATACCCACCTAGGGTTGGTAAAACAATCACAACCAATTCATTTCTACTAGAGCTCTTGCAAATTTTTACCGTGAGTGAGAGCGATAGCCCTTGAGTGAGATGGTGAGAATACCGACGAGGAAGAGATGCGCGGATTACATCCAAGAGTTCATACGGGACCCAACGGATGGACCATACGTGAGTGGCCTATCCCCCATTAATTACACATTTATTGCCCTTTCTAGGGATTTTCTAGGGTAGGTAAGATCATTTTTACGCATGCATGTGGGTGTATGTGTCGCTTGATGGGTACGTGCACGCGCGTCTGTTCACGGGAGACAAGGACACGTACACATACCTATTTGGAAGAAGCGGTATGTGCACGTATCCATTAGGAAGAGGTGGGTACGTGAATGCGTGTCCATGTAGAAAGAGGAGGGTTCACGCATGTGTATCCATAGAAATATTTGATGGGGTGCGTATGCATCGGTTAGACTAAAACAACCACGTGCACGTGTGTGCATCAAAGTAGGTGCGTAGGCATCACACTAGGTGCATATGTGTTCTATGTGGCCTGTGTTAAAAGGAGAAAAAGTGTTAGTGCGTGTATGCATCGTTTAGGGCACACAGGTGCCAAACAAGGCACATAGGCACTAGAATGAAGGGAGAAAAGACAACTAGCTAAAAAATAGCCAAGTATAGAAGAATATAGATGAGATTAGTTCAAAAGAAAAGAATAATTAGTAAGTTAGATGTTTTGAAGAAGCATTTTTCCTTAGAAAAATAGAAATAAGTAAGTACCTAACACTTTTGTTTATTTTGCAACGCATACTACCCATTCTGTAGAACTCGTGAGCACTACGGTTAGCTCGCTATTATAGAGGTGCAATTTGATGATGATGAAAGAGTAACTTTGGAGAGCCTTTTACATGTGATGAGATTGAGTCATGTGGTGGAGATGCACAACATTAAATTAGACCACTGACTCTTGACAGCCATAACAAAGAGATGGCATAGCGAGAGTTAGTGTTTCCAGCTCCTGACCAAGGAGATCACTCTTATGCTGGAGGATGTGTGGTGCATCATGCGGGTTCCTATTCAGGGCCAGCTCATCTAGACTATGACCCATTGGACCGATATTTGACTACATATTATACATTTGTTCGTGTCCCTACCATACCACAAAGGCAGGATGTCCATTAGATTATCCCAATGTATAGATGATCCAGAGTTAGACCAGAGTAGTGGTCTACATGATGGATTTTGTTAGTGGATTTTTACTCCCTGACAAGACTGGTGCTTCATTTCCACTTGGACTCCTGGGAGTGATTCTTGGTTTGGTGGAGGGAGAGACCTCTCTAGGGTTAGTGCATATTAGCACATCTATACTGGGACCTCCATTTGATTACTTACTACCATTAGAAGATGGTAGGACCTGCTCGCCTCCTACAGATTTGGGCATGGGACCATATTGCCATTGGTCACCCCTTAGGTGTTCTGAGAGTTCGGGCTCCTGACGAGCCATCGATGATGGGTTGGGTCCCAACAGGGGACGATGTGCGACCCAACATGGGGGTCGTATATCATTATCGGCATGAGCTGGATGAGCTGAGGTAGGCTTCCATGGTTTGGAGGCCTTATAGACATTTCCAGTGGCCCGAGGATGGCTTAGAGCTCAGTACCGCCACTATAGAGCATTTCATTCTAGGAAGCCACAAGCTATATATGAAGGATATATAGTGTGGATCGGTGCTGAGGCAATTTTGCATTACCTAGGATGTTCCTGGGCCAGATATATGATATGCTCGCAGAGCCTGAGAGCATTTAGACATGGGGCCATAGATTACTCGTGATGAGAATACTACGATAGTTTCTATAGGTGGCACATGTTATTTGGGTGCCACTGAGATAGCTTAGGGATCCCGAACCTACTCCTAAGTATAGGCCCTGGTATCACGATGTGCTTCTGTCATGCTGTTTGACTATATCTAGAGTAGTGTATAACACCGATGTGAGACCTCCTCCAGTAGGGCCTCCTAGTGGTGACGAGGGTGGAGCCATTGGTGGCACTGACAGTGGATGATGATGATGATGAGGGTGGGCCCAATGCGCACCAGTATGTTATAGGCAGGGGATAGGTCCCGCACCACAGCATCCACAGGACAGGCCCCGTGTCCAAAGCCGAGACATGTATATAGGGCAAGGATATAGAGTTTCCCAAGTGGGCATTCCAATGTGATATATACCCCTTCAAAGGCAGTACTTCCAGAGTAGGGCCCACCACTTGATATTCCAAAGAGTAATAGCACTAGTGGGCAACAGGCTACTTTTTAGCAACATTTATAGATATCTATTGCCATATAGTTATAGGTGGCTAGGGAGAGAGACGTAACTAGGGCATGGTACATGCCCTCATAAAGAGCGAGATCGTGCACTCCCTAGGTGTAGATTTTGACAGCGTGTTTCATGGCAGAGTTTAGATCCAGAGATGGCCGCATATGGGGCTTAGATATTGAGCCTCCTACACTAGTTTCAGACTCATAGTATGTATGGTTATGGGCCGAGGGATCGATCTGCACACGAGCCCAGGGATACATGGCATGTGAGGGATTAGGCACGGGCCCAAGTGCGAGTTATTATGGCAGATAGGGATCGAGAGGCTACGACCTTGAGATAGGCCCAGTGTTGATAGTAGTCATGTGACATGTCGTGAGATGCCACCTACAGGAAGATCTCACTTCTAGAGATGCAGATTTGATATGAGATGTAATGAGATCCGGTGGTGAGGCCTTGTACTATAGGACTACGCCTACTTCAAGGCAGTGTTGGCGGATCAGTGAGTAGTATCATTCTAGCAGTAATATGGGAGTGTGATAGGCTTTAGGTCACAGAGATCAAGTCATTCAATGAGATCAGTTAGGCAGCCTATACAAGAGAAGCCGACTGGATAGGGGCCATCTAGACAGTTTGGTGGTACCCCTGGTGTAGGTCCATCACAACTACCATTATTCCGTCGACTGTGTGACAAGACCAGAACCCTCGAAAGGGTGAGAGCTATGGTGAGCTCATTTTACTACTTCTTTTTATACAGATTATTGTATACATGCCTCTTATGAAGGCTAATTTTGATGTATAGTTGTGTATACCATTATTTTGATGACACCTCATGATGAAGGCTCGATTCTTTTAATGCATGCCCCTTTTTGATGGCATATTGTATCGATGATGTATTATTTTGAGTATTGATCTGGATAATTATACATGTATATACATGTATCATACTATGATGGATTTATGATGTATGAGTGCTCTTTCCTTTATGTATGTGACATATCTTAGATTTAGAAATGTGTATATTTCATGCTTTCATATTGATGATGTATCTGTAGATAGCACCACATGTTTTGGATTCATGATTTGTTTCTGAGTTTGTATTCTAGCACTTGGGATGATACTAGATGATATTGGTGTGGGGGAGGATAGATTTGTGATTATGCGCAACCCCTCTTTCCCCCATTGATGATACGATATGTGATGATTAGCTTAGCATACATGCATGATGTGATACTTAGCATTTTTGTATATATATGATGTAGTGAATGATGTTAGAAATGTGATGAAATGATAGATGATAGATGTGATAACAAACAACTGTGCAAAACACACAAGAAAAAGTTAACAAAACTAAACAAATATACACATACAAACAACACAACAAACTACAACTAAACAAACATATGCAAAAGTTTAACAATAGTTTAAAATGAGATCTAATCTAAGCAAGTAAAAATGAACTTTAATAGATGCACATAACAAATAAAGAATCCTACAACAATTTTTTACAAGCATGAGAGTTCCCAAATGAATGTAATGCAATACATAATTTAAATCAAACAAGATTCAAAATCAGATAAGCAAATGATCCATTTAAAGAACAAACAATTCAATAGACTAAGTACATCAAAACTATACAAACCAACAACTAAAAGTAATTAAAGCAATACTTTGTTTTTGTACAACAGTATTGATATATTTTCTAATGTTTTTAGGTTTATCTAAAAAGATAAGTTTTCACAGCTACATTTTTCATTATTGTCTAGGTTCCTCTTAGATAACTTTGTGAGATGAATGTAGCTTTATCCCTGGAAAGGGAAATTTTCCAGATGTTTAGGTTTTTTTGTATCATTTTCCATTTTTTTTTGTATTTTCTAGACTCATGTTTTTAAAGTAATGTACAAGAACAAAGAAATGTGGATGCTCCTAGCGTGATGTGGGAATATAAAAAAGGTAGAATACCATGCATATATGTGCAAGAAGGTGACAATGGTACTTGTATGCTCAGCATTGAATGGGATTATACAAAGGTAATGTCCTTCATGGAGATATAAGAGCAAACAAACCAGATCATGGCAAGGCAAAGGTGGCCCTAGTAGGGTTCCTAGACCTAGCAGAAGAAGTCGTATCTAAAAAGTGGTAATGATTACCCATCCTTCCATAAGAGTAACTTGTGTCTCGATGAATCTTCCTTGAGTGCCAAAAACTATTTTTTCACTCAAATACCTACCCACTGTGCCATAATTGCATGGTTTTCACATAAGGATGACCTACTTTTTCTTTACTATTTTCTCATTTTTCCATTTTTTTGCTTGTTTTTTCTTTGTTTTTCTAATTTTTAGTTCTTATTTGATATTCTTCATGCTTAAGCATAGAATTTCTTCAAGTGCATGGCATTCATAGGTTCCTTAGGAGCTCTTCGCCATCTAAATATGCAACGTGTAAATTCTCCGATCCGTATTTTGCAATTACAACATAAGGACCTAACCAGTTAGCCTCGAACTTTCCTTTCTTTTCTCTATCTTTGATGGTGTTCTTTTGATTTTATTTGAGAACTAGATCACCTACATCAAATTACCAGTGAATGATGTGTTTGTTATATCCTCTGGACACTCTGTTCTGATAGAATTTTAGGTGATTAAGCGCTCTGATACGTCATTCATCTAATAGTTCTAACTCTACTAGGTGAGAAACTCTCTAGTCTTCATCTTTATCAAGATAGTCTCTGAGAGATATTCTCAGGGAGGGAAGCTCCACTTCCAAAGGTATGATGGCTTCAATGCCATAGACAAGTTAATATGGGGTCGCACTAGTAGGAGTGTGGATGGAGGTATGATAGGCCTAGAGGGCAGGATATATCTCAGATGCCAATTACAGCTAATTTTATCGACCATTTTCTCCATAATCCATATAAGGGTCTTATTGGTGACTTCTACCTATCCATTACCTTGAGGGTAATAAGGGGTAGACCACTTAAGTTGGATATGGAAGCATTGACACAATGTTTTAACCATTTTATTTTTGAAGGATTTACAATTATCAGTGACTATGGCTGAGGGGATCCCATAAAAACATATGAGATGGTTCATGATGAATTTTGAAATCCACGCACCGGTGACATAAGTAAGAGGGACAACCTCTACCCATTTGGTAAAGTATTCAAGGCGTGATGATGTGAGTATGACCATCTCGATGAAGAAGGATGGAGCTTCCCTATGAGATCCAAGCCCCATTTAGAGAATGGCCAAGGCATCAAATAGGTTGTAAGGCTTGTGCTTTGGTGCATGTATTAAATTCACACTTCTTCATGAAGTTCACACTTCTTTATGAATCGATTCCATGGTAGGCCAATAATAGCCTACTCTAAATAGCTTTTTAGCTAATACCATGCCACTAGTATGTGCTCCACAAATACCACTATGTACTTCTTTAATTACATGGATAGAATCAACAACATCCAAACAGAGAAGCGATTCCTTTCGTAGCCACGATATAAAGGGTGCCTCCTAGGAGGGTATAACGAGCTATGCAGAAAATAAGGGCTTTCTTTTCAGAATGGGTGATGTCAGTTGGAAGAATACCATCTTGTAGGTATTGGAAGATAGGGTCGTACTAAGGAGATAAAGCACCAATAACTTCACATGCCAAATAGGACTCAGACATATCATATGCAAGTACCTAAAATGTTCCATGAAGAAAGGCATCTTGCTTTCTTCAAGGGCTATTCATAAAGGTACCTGTAAATGTTCCACAAAGTTTCAACCATTCTCTTATACGGAATAAGCTTCTCATCTTTAACCTTGTACTCATCATTAACATGTTTTATGATAAGTTTAGAGTCCCCAATGACTCGCAGTTGTCTGATGTTCCATGTAATAGCTAGCTTGAGGCCAATGATGAGTTCTTCATACTCTACAATGTTATTTGTACATGGGAATCCCAACCGGAATGCTCATGGTATGACATTTCCTGTTGGAGTGATGAGCACCACTCCTACTCCGGATCCATGGAAGGTAAAATATCCATCAAAATGAACCTACCATTTGACGGATTCCTCAATATACATCATAGATGCATCTCGGTAAATCTAAGCATAAAGGTTCCATTCCTAGGGAGAGGAGCTTCTGCCAACTGATTAGCCAATACATGTCCTTTTAAAGACTTCGATTCACAAACTCGATATCAAATTCACTCAAGATAATGATCCAATTAGCCATTCGGCCTATGAGGGCGGGTTTGGATAAAAGGTACTTGAGAGGGTCAACTTTGGATATGAGCTTGGTTTTATTATTCAGGAGATAATGGTAAAGCTTTTGAAATGTGAAGAAACCACTAAGCAGCCCTTTCTATTTGGGGATAATTCAACTCATATGCGATCAAGGTGCGGATAAGATAGTAAATTGCTCTCTCTCTTATGGGCTAAGTCATATTGGGAAGGTAATTCATCAATGGAAAATAGGGTAGTGGAAATGTATAAGAGGAGAATTTCACCGGGGTGGGTGGCATTAGTATAGGTGGGTCAGATAAGTACTATTTGAGTGGTGCAAAGGCTTTCTGACAGTCAGGTACCCAATTGAATGTGACATCTTTCTTGAGAAAATGAGTAAAGGGGTGGCACTTACTCACAAGTTGTGAAATAAAGCGACGGATTGCCTGAATCTTTCCTTGTAGACTCCTTAGCTACTTAAGAGTTGTAAGTGGTGCCATTTTTTGATGATCGTAACCTTTGAGGGATCCACTTCAATACCTCTTTGTGAAACAATGAACCCTAGAGCTTTCTTGATAAAACACCAAAGACACATTTCTTAGGGTTCAAACAAACCTTATAGTCTCTTAGACACTAAAAGATACACCTCAATACTTCAGGGTATTCTTCTCTACTTTTGGATTTTGCTAGGATATCATCAACATAGTCCTCCATGATGTCACTTATCATATCATGGAAAATAACTTTCATGGCCCACTGATAAGTAACCTCAACATTCTTGAGCCCAAAGGGCATGACTTTGTAGCAAAATGTTCCCCAAGGGGTGATGAATTCTATCTTATGTTGATCTTCTTCTCAGAATTCATATCGTTATAACTCGAAACGTGTCCATCAAGGACAACATTTCATAACTAGTTGTTAAATCGACTATCATGTCAATGTTAGGTAGGGGAAAATCATCCTTTGGACATGATTTGTTAATGTCACAAAAATCAGTGCAGATTCTTATACCAACAAAATTTTTCTGTACTGGGACTATGTTAGAGATCCATTTTGAATAATCAATAGGTTTAATGAAATCAACAGCTAACAACTTGTCTAATTCTTCTTTGACTAAGAGCACCACTTTAGGATGCATCTTTCTCAACTTTTGTTTGATTGCTTTGGCATCCGGTTCACACCGAGGTTTTGTAAAACTAGCTACGGGTCCAAACCGGGCATATCTACATATGTCCATGTGAATATGTCCACGTATTATTTTAAGAGCTCTAACAAATTCTTTTGTTCCTTCTGAGCCGAGAGTGAAGTAGTCTTTTGAGCCGATGTTGACATTGATTGATTGTTTCCTCAATAAGAATTTTAGAAGCATCTTCCATCCACATAGGATCGGGGAAGAGTAAGATCGACCTCTTGTGGTAGTTCACCCATCATCTTTGAATGGATAAATCACTTCATCTTTAGACTCTTCATTCTATTTGTCTATGAGTTTATCAAAGATTTTTTAAGAGCATGTCACTATGGGATTTTTTTTGAGCTTTCTTGCTTAGTTTCTCATAAGTGTGTGTACTTTTATTTATAAATATTTTTATTCAACCCTCCACACATCTCTACTTCTTCCCAAAGTAGGCGTAGGTGTCTAGCTGAATCTTAAATCCTTTCTTGTGGTCTCCAAATGGAATAAAGTCTCTGAGCCCCATCAACTCTACAAATTCCTCATCATTTTCAAAGAAATCCAAGGGCACGTGAATTTGTTGATCCCAATCTATAAGCTCAAGATATACATGGGCTACTAGGTATTTTTCTAGGGGGTGGATTCGGATAAGGTAAGGACCAACGAATCTGGGAATAGGTTCGTGGGGGCAAGATCCTCATAAAGGCTACATTGGGAATCTACGTCACTATCAAAATGAGATGAAATGTCCTCATGTTCAAAAGAGGTGGTGTCATTCTCAGAAGGTAGAGCATTATGGGGCCTTATTCCAAGGCCATGTTTATCAGCTTTAAAATGAGGGATAGGGATAGGCTCCAACCGGCCTTTTGCATTGACGCCACATCCAAACCCATTATAGACCATGACAAACATCATACGGGGACCTTTGATGTACTGAGGTGCTTGAGTGTATGAAGCCATGGTGCCTTCTGGCACTCTGTTGGTAGGGTCTTCTAACATTTTCTCCTTAGATAGGAGACCACTATGGAAAAATTTTTCCAACGGTTTAGGACATTTCTCGCGAGTGCTTTTGAACCTAAAGTAAGGCATACCCCTTATCCTGGGGGATACCGATAAGTCTAATATCAACAGAGCTCACTCAAGATGAATGGCTTACCCGGGCCATATTTTGCTGATGTTGCCTCCCATGAGGAAAATGGGTTGACCAATGAGGGAAAATCTTGATTGAAAGGGGTGAGGATTCTGAATCTATTCATTATTTTATAGCCTCCATTTGTAATGGGACAAAAAAATCCATGTAAGGACATTCATAAGCTACACGAGAAAAATTGTGCAATACTCTACAATGTGTGAATGGTTTGGGTCTCCCAAAATGGTAACCACCTGCCCTTCATGACATAACTTGATGCACCGATGAAATGTTGATAGAATAGCTTGCGCATGGCATGGATTCATGGGCATCCGAAGAGCATATTGTATGGAAGATCCAAGTCAAGGACATGAAATGTTATGTCATGACATGTTTGTCCTACCTCCATGGGAACCACTTTAGTCCTCGCCGACTCTCTTTTTTCATTGTCATATGTTGTGATTGTGATAGTCTTAACACCTAGCTCTATTTATGAATGGCCTAGATGCTTTTTACCAACTTCAAGGTGCAAATATTCGAGACAAGATCCCCAATCTACAAGTACTCTTTTGATTTTGTGATGAGTAACCACCACTTCGAGATATAATGGTAAGTTATGCTCGGGTTGTTATGTGGGATTTCGTATGATCAAAATTAATATGATCATTGGTGTCTAAGTGTGAAATCATGGCTTGAAGGTTCATGGGGTCTACCTCTGTGGAAACCCTAAATTTTGCAAAGTTTTGTATAGTATATTTTTATGGGCATTAGAGATCTTGAGGAGATCGAGAATAGATATCCTAGTAGGCATTTTCTCTAACTACTCTATTAAATTATACTAACCTTCCTGAGGGATAGGCACATGATCTGGTATGATTAAGCGGGCACGTCTTGTCCCGACTACGCAACTCTTTTCTAAAATCCAAATGGTGTTGATCTATTCATTAGATGAGTTAATACATCCAATGAGGGAATCATAAGGACTATCATTTGTAGGGTACACATAGGCAGCAATCCTATAGTCATTGGAAGTTTTCCCTTGATCTAGTTTTCTTTTCTTCTTATCTGCATGGTCAGGAAAAGGTTCTTTGTAAATACCCATTTTTTCATTTGAAATTTTACCGGTCTCAGGGGGAGAATCCACACAATCTTCCCTTCCTCTATGAGGTCTTGGATATAATGGCACAATCTCAAACATCTATCCATTTTGTGTCCTTTAACATGGTGGAAGTCGTAATATTCATGGTCTTTGAACCAAACCAGTTTTGGAGCATCTTTCGGATATGGTATTGTTGCGCATAGCTGGATATTCTACCATTTTTGCACCATCTAATTGTTTTAGGATGGTAGATAAGGATTCTGTCAAGGATGTGAATGTATGTTTTGTAGGTGCTTTGGGACGAGGTCCTTGTGAAATATTTAAGAGTGGGCCTATTTGTACGGCTTGGACTCTCTTGGAGTCTATAATGCCATCACCAACAACATGTTTATTCTTATTGAAGAATTTAGGTTTTTCTGTGGATTTGGCTTCATGTTTTTTTTAAGAATAGGTTTAAGCATTCCCTTGGCAATGAGCGCTTTCTTAATTTGACTTCCTTTCTCTATGACTTCTTTGAAGTTTGAGCCACAATGCATTTTCAAGTGGAAGGCTATTTCTGGGTTTAAGTTAGGAACAAATATGCTCACTAACTATTTTTCTGGTAAGGCACAAGGAAAGTGACTAGCTAGCCCATGTCATCGTTGTAAAAATCATGCAAATGTCTCATTGGGTTTTTGTTTTGTGTTGCATAGATCATTCATTATGATGTCACTCTCAGCTTATAGGAGTAATTCCAAATGTGTTCAATGAAAAGTTGTAAAAGGCATGGATTTGGGGTAAGAATCTCTAAAGAAACCCCAAATGCTTTTAACAATCTGATCAATGGACTATGTCATAAGAAATGAGAAAGGTTTTCTTCTTTTCATACATTAATTTGAATCAAACATGCAAACTAAACAAATGAAGTTAACCTCTATTCTTTGAAATCTTGAAATAATGAACCTAAGAGGATCTAAGCATTCGCTTATGTGTTTAAGAGAAAGAGATCTCCCCATTAATGGCTTCAAGGTGAATAGATCTTCCTTTTACTCCATGTTAGTGCTATGAAATACAAAATCAAACCCTTTTAGATCAATGGAAGAAGATTAAATGCAATCTAAAGCCTAAACAAATTGCTATAATATATGCTAGGAAGAAGAGAGAATTCTTAGAAATGAGGGAGGGAGTATAGCCCTATTTATAGTTTTTGGTTTGGAAGAATGGGAGATTTGGGTGCATGTGGGACAAAGGCTAAAGTCCAAAAAGCACTTTTAGGAAGTCAAAGTGTGATTTGACTATGTTTAGGTGTTTAACCTAGGTTAGACTAATTAATCTCTCTTAGAGAGTAATTAGGGTTCTAAAGTGTTTCGAAGAGCTTAATCAATCCAACAAAGTGGATTGATCTTCCAAGAGCCAATAAAAGCAAGCTAGAAGAGAATAAGAAGATAATGTAGTTATAAGGAGGATATAACAACATGTTTAAATGGTTTATAAGAGGAAAAACAACCAAAAGGGTGTCGTGAGAAGGGAGTTAGATATGTCTAACTACACTTGTGTGTCCTGTCAATTTGAAAGGGAAGAAGCGTTAGTGCACCATTAGAAATAATAGTGTATTAATCAAACTATAGGTGTCTATAGGTGTCCTTGGTTTCCCTGTATGAATCGGGAAAAAAAATCCACTTCTTCCACACTACACTTGATCTACCTTGAAAATTGGACAAGTCGTCCTTTTTGAGCCCCATTGTCCCAGACACATTTCTCCATGCTACCCACAATGTAATGACTTGCGGTGATTTTGTGTTTTTGGGTCCCAAATGTCACGATGTCCCTCTAACTACCTAGGATTATTTTTTCTACCTTAACCGATTCCTTTACAAATCGGCCATTTCACCTTTTCACGGCCCGAATGTCCCATTGTCCCGTGAACTGTCCGGGAGAAAAATTTTCGAAAAACAATACACTGCTTTCCTTAGAATTTCAGCATTTTCACCTTTTCGGAGCCCAACTGTCCCAGTTGAACTTGTGCAGCCTGGGACAAAAAATTCCACATTTTCCGCAAAACACTAAAAGAAGCCATTTTTCAAGTTTTTCCAATTTTGTCTAACTTCCCGAATTTTTCCTTGGGTAGTGAAGCTAGAGAAGAGCCAAAGGGACCCTCGAAACCTATTTTGGGCCTCAAACCAATTATACTTTCTAAATCCTAAATAAATTATGTGGGTTATCAAAATTTACCTCGAGGGGTGAATTTGGGATAACACTAACCCTAACCAAGATTATGAAAGAGTTTTTTCAATTCTTTTGTCTTATTGTTTCTTTTCTTGTTTTGCATATTGGAGGAGAAAAAGAGGTGGAAGCCATGAGAGGCAAGATCAAGCTCAATGAAGAATGAACATTCTTGCATTCCTTTCAAAGTTCCATTTGAACCCTCTTCTAGTGTTTTCATGTATATTATTATTTGTTTACCTTTTTTTATTTGTCCCATTGGGCACATGGGTATTTGTTTGCCCTATTTTAAATAAATAGATGCAATGGTGTATATACACCGGATCAAGGATTTTTATAAGTATATAACATAAATACACACACACACACACACATATGTTTGAGTGTATATGTACATATATTTTATTTAAAACAACCATCTTATAAAAACCCAAAATCAAAAAGTGGGTATATTTATATATATATATATATATATATATATATATATATATATATATATATATATATATATATATATATATATATATATATATATATATTTCATACCAAGAAAGCAATGAATTGGGTGTGGGTTTTATTACAAAATCCATAAACTGGATAAGGAAGAAGCCCACCTATGCCATCCATGTCCACAAAAAATAGAGTGGCAAACATATTAAAATATGGGGTTTTGTTTGTATAGTGGGGTTTGATTTATTATAGTGGCGGGGGGGGGGGGGGGAGGTGCTCGACCCCAACCCCATCCCATAGTATATGGGATGGGGTGGGGGTCGGTGACCTTCCCCCAAACATTCACGCTTATTCAAATAAATAGCAGGCCGCGTGGCAGGGTCCATAATTAACAAAAAAATGTTTTTTTAAGTTTTCAATCATTATAATATTTTATAATATATATAATATAAATATATTTATATATATTTCAATAATTATAAATATATAAATATTATACATAGGTATATTTATATATGTATGCATTTATACATATCGATTTCTTAATATATTTTTATTTGGTTATTAATATAAATATATTTATTAGTAAATTTAAAATTATAACAAATACATGTTACTAATAAATTTAGCATAAATAAAGATATAAAGTATTTATATATAATATAAATTTATATTATATGTATATTTATATACATACATACTTATGTAGTGATTTCCCAACATAACCATTTGGATAAGAATTTTAAAACTAACTTCATTTCTAAGTATTTGGTATAAAATTTTGGCAAAATTTGTTTAAATACTTATATGGGTATAATTCCAAATTTAGCCATTATTCAAGTTAGAACAAGATGGTTTAGCAATCTATTTGGGATCATTTCTTTGGGTGTCTAAGTTTGAACAAGATGATTTTGAAATTTCCACATTTTCATTCAAATATAAATTTGAGAAAACTCCTAAAATTAATTGTTCTTTCTAGTACAACTAATAAGGAGATTTCATCCATGAATCAAGGCACTACTAAACTATTCCCTTCATTCCAACATTTTAAAATGAGAATAACAAGATTTTAAACACTTCAAGATACTTTTCATATAAAAGAACAATAACTAATTCCTTCATTCTATCTCAACCATTTCACTTAATAGAAGTGCAAGCAAGTAAATATTTAGTTTCAATTTTGAAGGAAACACCATATCCACTTGCGTATAACTTCCTATCCCCCCTTTTTATCCTTTATAATATTACAACAATGATCACATGACAATGCAAAATGTTCTCTTGAACGTGGTTCTCTTTAAAAATATAATAGTCTTTCTTTCCAACAAGTAAGGAAATAGTTTTCAAGCTTTTACTTTCATTTACAATGAGAAATAATACTACAATTTTGATAAACAAGGCAACTAAGAACTACACTTTAAGAGTACAATTTAAAAATCCCTCCATACACAATGGAGACAACATGGTAAAATATTTACAAGAGTGTTCTTGATTCCTTTCTCCAAATGCCACAAGGAAGCCTTCATCATTTGAGTTCCAAATTCTTCACAAGATCAAATATAACAACCAAAATGGGGGAGTAGGAAACACTCTCCACCCAACCAATAATCCAATGAGGAAGTGAAGCCTACTTCCTCATTGGTCCTCAATCCCCAACAATGAAACAATATGGAATATTTGACAATCATTGGAAACAAAACAAGGCTTCCACATTTACATCCAAAACAACATTCACACAAGAAAATAACCACAAATAAAAACATTAATTTTTTACACACATAAATTTCCCAATAACATTGGCTTTAAACTCAAGCCAAGTAGAGAAAGGAATATGGGGATTTCCTTGTGCCTCCCAAGGGTTTGGGTTCCAACCTCAAAACCTCAAAACTCAACCAAACCCCAAAATCTCTTATGCCTCCCTACAAGTAAAATATCTCTTATGCCTCCCTCACTCTTATGCCTCCAACAATGAACAAAACAACAAGATAAGTAGAAGGTAGGGCACCCAACCCACTCCATTCTAAATACCCAAGATAAACTATTATGCATCCCAACAAAATGTATCCCCATTTCACTTTCTCATACACACCCTAAATCTATTTCACTATCCAACAACACTCATGCAATAAAACATTCATTCAACACATAAACACACAAAGAAAGAGAAGAAACCAAGGGTGTAGACCCTACCTTTCCATAACAAGAATCCACTCCAAAAGAAAGTTCCAAAATTCTCCAAGCCCAAGCAATCCCATGCAATATCAAACTCTAACAAGCAATCCAAAATCAAGAACCTCCAAAAGTGAGAGTCCAAAAATAAAACAAGTAACCCCTAAATCCTCGAAAAATTTAAAATAAAAAGAAAAGAGGGAAAGAGAGAGAGATGATGTGGCTCCATGTAGGATGCCAAATCATTTCTTCTCCATTCCACATCACCAAGCTCAAACACAAACCCTAAATATTAATAAATTGGTGGTTGGGGAAATGACCACCCTCTTACACACTCAACCCAAACCCACACCCCTAAAAGACATAAATAAATACCCATGTAAGAAAAGTGCAATTAATTTCTCTTTTCCATTAAAAACACAAAATAGGACCTAAAATAAGTCCCTCACATCATAGGCCTAGTTGGTGGGTGACTTTAAGAGATGTGGTACAAGCTTAACTTGTCCCACAAATCTCTAAATTAGCCTACAAGGTCAAAATCCAAGTTTCATTAAGAGGATTGAGTAAAAACTACCCGAAAACAAATTAAATTAATTCCAAACCAACACACATTAAGGCTACCAACTCACATTTATTTCCCCCCCTTTTTTCACATCCTAATTAGCACTAGTTAAACACTTTTAAATTAACTTAAGAGGGTGTTAAACAAAATTAATAAAAGTGACTCCACATACTAATAAAAGTGACCTCAAATGGGGACCTCCTAACATCAAACTACAAAACATCAAACATATACACAAGTTTCCAAGGTTACCCATTGCCAATATTCCATATTCCTTCATTGTTGGTCTCCTATCCCCCTTTGGTTTATTGTGTTGCGAACACTTGCAAAAGTCAAGACAATACCTTTTTGGCCTCGTGGCCATATTAATGAAATTGAAAGTGGAAAAACACATACATATACATATAATCAATTATCATAACTAAACCATCTCAAAACAAGTAATTCACCACTGTTCACAATTTCCTTTATTTCAATTTTATCAATTTATCAACTAGAAATAAGATCACGACATAAACTAAATCATCTAGCATCATACAATTATCGAATTAAATGTATCAATCGAGTAGAAGCTAGAGAACATCAAATTTTGATATATCCAAAACATGAATATAATCCATCTTGTAAATCATGTCATAAGTCTAAACATCCATATATGTCTATCAATTAACTAATCAAAATAACAATGTCCATCTGTCAATATCTAAAATGTGATAGCAATGTTCATAATTATAATATATAATAAGTAGAATAAAAAACAAATAAATGTCGAAGAGGTGTGGGCACTACGCTATACACATGAACACACACCGCACATAATAGAGAGTACATCTTACACATCCTTACACATTCTACACCTTTGATCATACACAAAATTTTCCTCTTACATCTACTATGCATCATTCACATTATGTGCTTTATACACCTATACATCATACACATTCTCCACAATACATTCTTATACATTTTACATCATTCACACTTATATAATCTACACATCTTACATTACACACTACACATTTTACATTACACATTACCTACCTTACACATCACATGACATTTTATCAAAGACACAACTATTGAATACCTTACCCATTTTACTCAACTATGTTTATGCGCTTACACTCACTACCCGATGATGCACTTTAGTCCCTCGGTCCATACTCGACTATTGAGGGTTTACCAATAAAATGGACCTCATCACACCACACATTTGATCAACCAATATTTTTATTATAACTATGTGACATTTTTAAATTACCACTTCTTCACATATTTGCTACTATACATTTTTTTTTTCTACATCATCACGATTTCTTCAATCTTACCTTTCGTGATATACACTTTAGGCTACATCATCACATGTTTTGACATCTTCTTCACATTTATAGTGATATATAGTTTAGGATAAATCATCATACATTCTACCACCTCATCACTTTTGTTTTTTTGCATTCAATTTTACACATCACATGACAACTAACAATCACCATCTTTCTTCTGTGCACATTTCAGACCATTTCCCAATGGCACACTCTCATAAATAAATGAATCTCAAATAAATGAATCATTGCATACATGGACATCTACTCAAGGGGCACGTTGATCCTATCATTCACATTGCATTCCATTCTACCTTATCCATAACATACTACATATCTTGGTTACGTTTACTCTTTATTACATTTAATTATTACATATTCATCTTATTACACATGCAAAATATATATATTGTATGTCATTATCTTTTATAATACACACATGCACGTTCACTTGATTTTCTAGTTATGGTCACAAATTCTACAAGTCTATTGCATACATCATGGATTCTTGGCATAGTACCCATTACAAGTACCACAAAGGCTCTAGGGCATCCAATTTCATACATTATAGGTGATATTGTTTCATTTTGTTTTGTAGCACACAAGTCTATCATATTTTACGTGCTTTGACATAATTTTTATCTTTCTAACATGCTAACGGGTGCTTCATGTGCAAGATTTTTTTTTCATGAATATTTTATTACATGGTTGTTTGTTACATTGTTTTCCATTGTTTGTCATTCTATGCTCTTGTTTGTAGGATTTTCCTTTTATCCTATGTACATACTTGTTTTCTTACAGCCATAGTGGCCTTGATTGTCTTATAAAATCGTAAGTGATGTCCCATGTTTGCAACCCAATTTTTCTAGACATTGTCGTCTTACATGTTTAAACATTGTCTGCATATCTTGCATTTTGTATTATGCATGAGTGTTTATATTTGATTGTGCTAACACTTGTTTACATGTGCCTTTGTTTCTACTAAGCACATTCCCTTCCCATTGAAGGGCACTATTTTAGCATATTATGGGTGAATTACTCACCCCATACAACATTATACAGAACACAACACAATATTGATACAACATAGTTTCATTTTTGAATAGGGCTCAAAATTAGACTTGGGTCCTTAGTACATATAGGCCTTCCCTAAGTGCTAGTAAAAGGGGCAATTACATAGTTCTTCGACATGCCACAGAGGCTTTTGATAGGGCATAGATTCCTTTAGCACTGGGCATTTACACATCAGATTTTACATGCCAGAGATTCCTTAGCACATACACAATATTTTTAGTGGTGGTTTACACAATGGGAAACAGTTAAAGGTTGGTGGATGACACTAGAAACTTCTCCCTATACTTATTCCATTACTTTTCCATAAGATTTCCTGAAAAATGGGAGTGTCAAAATCATCTTCTAGATCCTTTCTACACCCTATTTCTCATCACATATCTGGTGCACATGTTCCTTTTTCACAATTTTTCATTTTACATACTTTCCTTACACACTTTGATCATATAAATACATATTTGATTACTTTTTGATTTCTCTTTTGCAGGTTCATCTATATGGGAAAGGGTAGTCAAAAACACCAAAAAAATAATAATAACATCACACACAATGACATCAAAAATAGGCACATCAAGAAATAGACATATATTTTTTTAGCTTAGGTTCATTTTAATCATCACTTTTTTTGCACTTCCTCATCCTTAGCATCCATGCTTCACATTTTTGTCATTCAACGTTTTGTCTAGTCCCTCAACACACTTGTAAAATTGATCTACATGGTTATCATGTATGCATCACTATCTACTTTATGTTACCAAGATTTCTGCTCACCAACGTAAAGTGGGGACAAATGTAGACACAAAATGACACACTTTGGGTAATTATCTAGTCCTGATTACATAATACAATTCATGTGATTCCTAAGTAAGAATATTACTAATTAACCCATGTATTTGACCACATTTCTTTCTTTTCTAGAACTTTTATTGGTCTTATACATCTATTTGCTAGGTTTTCCTTTTCAGGTCTAGAATTTTTCATCCTAAACACTAGTGCCCGACTCGATGCTAACACTAACCACCCTCATCATGTCTAGGGCCCTTTCCTCCTCTTATAATTTTCTCTAACTTTTTGGGGTTTTTCTATCCACTTGAGCATCTTTTTTTTTTGATAGTCAACCTTTTAAGGGTTAATTATGAAATTCAAGTGAAGTAATCATATAAATATAAATTTATGTGATAATAATAAATGAAAAATTAGTAAGCACCTACTATCTCCACCTAAGGTTACATCCATCAAGCCATCTAAGAGATCCGTTGCATCCATTTAGCTCCATCACAAGGGACACAAGGGATGATTTTATGCATGAAATTTCATAGGAGGGAAGTTCATTCTATTATATGCATAATTTACTTGATTCCTTCACATCTAACTAGTTTCTCACTATCAAAATGTGACTAACAAAAGAGAAACCTAGGGAATAGTTCCACACACACACACACAAAAGTACATTAGGTTTGTGATGTTATCAATGTTCAGTTGTAAATCCGCCATTGTGAGGGATGAGGAGAGTCTAACTCCTCATTATGTATCTTTCTTTATTGGTATTTGATGTCTATTCGAGGGTTTTGTAGGTTCCTTCTTCATCACAGGTTTATTGTGACTTCGACAATCATTATGTGAATCATAAGCAATAAAAGATGAGAATCAAAAAACATCTCGTGACTCAAGGAATTAGGTTTTGTGACCATATCCAAAAACTCAATCACCCAAAATCAGTACCTAGGTGACCACGGGTGCGCTTTTCCCACTCCTAGCACCCCATTCCATCTTATCTGTCTTGATATATAATTTTCTATGCTCTTGTGTGATGGTTTTCCATCTCTATTCAACGGTATCCATTACAACTTTGTGCAACAACCTATGTAAATCAATTAAGGATATTATAACCCTCTTTTTATTTATTTTTGTTTAGGATAATTTATGTATTTCATTATTTATTTATTTTTTGTTGTCATTACATTTAGATTAGGCTATAATATTACATTTTAGCTTAATCAAGATAATAGCTGAAATTGTTAAGATTTTGGAGAATGAGTTTATTATTGTTCTCCCATTTGATTATTTTGGCATAGGTCATGCTCTTGGATTTCCCTCTCTTCCATCTAATGTCTTTGATGAAGTTTTTATGGTTGAGGTCTTGAAATTTAAGGAAGAAGACTCCAAGAACAATCAAACTTATACCTTCCCCAATGACTATTTTCCTCTCAACTATGATGGTGAAAAGTGATGCTTTGGCGCTGGGGTAGGGGTGATCCTCAATTCCCTTGACTAGAGGGTCATGATTTTTTCTTCAACTTTAACTTTTAATGCAAAAACAACAAAGATGAGTATGAAGCTCTACTTCTTAGTATTATCATGGTTAAGATGATGGGTGTGTACAACGTCGAAGTCTTGGGTGACACTCAACTCATTTTTAATCAAGTCTAAGAAGTCTATGATACTGAGATAATATCATGTGTAACTCTATATGTCCAATGTTATTAATCTTTGCAAAGGTTTTAACTTTATCTCCATAGAAGCTATTCCAAGAGAAAAAAACCTATTGGATGATTATATGTCCAATTCCTCTTCAAATTTTTGTCGGTGTGAGGACTTAAAGGAAATCAAACTAACTATTTTAGTCTGAGTGAGCCTTTCGTTCAAAGGATACCAACCAATGCAATTTTGGCATACATCAAGTCTAAGAATGATCCCATCACATTAGATTTTATAGAAAATGACGAGGAGATCTTAGGGTATCTCGAATGCTTGTGTCGATTTCTATCCCACATACCAATCTAAAACACAACAAAAATAATATGTACAGTATTCACATTAATCTAACCATTGGGGTTGGGATAGAATCCCAAAATCCATATCCATGCTAGGTAAAGATGTTGTTGTTTTCTGAAATAGAATGGATCAGAAAGGAATACACAATGGAAAGGAAATGATGGGAAACGTATTTTCTTTCGAGAAAACACAGATCACGAAATAATCATACGAGTTCTAGATAACAAATGTAATGTAATGTTTGAAACAATTAAAATGATTGAGAATGCTAAAAAAAGAATAGCTTAAGATCCTGAACATAAGAACAATATCTTAAGAGAGATGAATCTCACAACACAAAGTTTGCAAAAATAGCATCGATTTCTATTCCTCAAATGATTAAAAGAAAACACAAAGTTTTTCTTCTTCACAATAGTTCTCAATATTCCAAAAATCTCAACCCTTTGGAATGCATAAGCATCCCTTATTTATAATAAAAGGCGTTGAGAGAAAATAGGATAAATCCTAGAAAATAGTCTTTTAAAAGAGAGTCCTATTTTGCTTGACTCTCACGCAGAGACCAAGTCAAAATTTGCTTCCTATGTGATGAAACAAAAATGAAAAAGACATGTCGATTTCAAGATTGAAATGACATGTCGCATTGTGCTTATTCTATATCATCATCTTTATCTTCCTCCAACAAAGCCTTCTTGTCCCGAAATTCTTGGAATTTTTAGATTATACCCTACATCTCATTCTCATCAAGCATGGTGGAATGATCACTCAGAACTTCACATGTTTCCTGAGTATCACTAGCATTTCCAGGAAGCTTTTTCAATCTCTTGTTGAGTTTCCTCAGGGTCTCCAAAGAATGTTCAATTTTCACAAACCTGTCAATGATTTCCATGCCAAATCCATAAGTTGGTTCATGCTGAATTGATTCTTGGATCTATTTGTAAAGATCATCAATAGGTAAGATACCCGAGCCTTCACTCAACACTTTAGCACATATTTTGACTAGCTCTTCTTCTAAGTCATTCTTACCATCGACCAATTGATCTCTTGATTCTCTCAATTTTCTGCAAGCTTCATTGAGAATCTTTATTCTGAATCTGATGGCTTTAGTTAGCTGAAAATGTTTATCCCCATGTGGAATGATGCCTTCTTCGACCAAGATGCGGATGGAATCTATTTCAGCATTTGGAGAGCTTCGAAAGTCAACTCTAGGTTCTCGATTTCTTGAAAACTCATCATCCATTTTCTCTCCATCTTTCTTTATATCCTCTAAGGATTGATAGACTTCCACAGTATCTTTGATGACTTATTTTCCTTGCAGGAGCAGCCTTTGGGTCCATTCATCGACCATTCTCCCCTTTTCATTAATCTTCTCAATCATGGGTACCGATGAGAAATCAAACCCGATAGGAGTAGAGGATGATGGTGTTGACTCAGGAGGCTTTGAGAGCTTGAGTAGCACTTCTTAGCTATTGTACTTTCTCTTTAACTCAACTCATCTTTTTTTCCTTAGTTTCCTCACTTTCTAAGACAACACATTCATGGCATCTTGTGCATCCTACTTGGCTCCTCTGTTGTTACTTTCCCTAGAGCCACCCTTGTGATTTGATAATATGTGACCATTATGTCATCCTTAGTTTTATCAGCTCATGAGAGTAGCAATCTCTACAAATTTATGCCCTGAGGCATCCACTGAAATCCTTGAGACTGTTTTGGGTTTCTTGGCCGACTTAGTGGGAGTGACCTTGAGGGAACTGAAATCAAAGGTTGGTAATGGGACAACTACCTTCCTCTTCCTCGAGTCTGATCTACCAACCATTGAGGCATATTGGAAGAAGTTTCTTCCATTGCAGGTTATGGTCACATCTTCAGGTGGGAGGAGGATTAGCTTGTGGAGTGGTAACCACCGTAAGTGTAGTGCCCATGGTAGGGGATTCAGGAATAAAGGTGCAGTAGGGGGAGGCATGTCCATGGTTAACTGGGGTCCAGTGGGGAGAGGTGAGAGGCTAGAGAAGATACTAGCCATGGCTGAGGAACTTGGTGAAGAAATCTGAGGCAAGGAAGGTTGAATGGGAGGAGGCAAGGATGGTTGAATGGGAGGAGGCAAGGATTCCGAATTAGAGCTTGAGAAGTGGGAGGAAGACTTACCTCTGATGAACTATCTACCAAAGGAGGAATGGAAGGTTGAATAATTTCTTCTCTTGAAGGAAGATTCCCTTGTTCTAGTTGTGGAGGTGAATCAAGAACCTCAACTATTTGTGGAAGAGTAGCCACTGGTGTAGTTACTTGATCTTCTCCCTTTCTTACAAATTTAACCTTCATTGGCCTTTTGGAAGGGTTCTTATCCTTTTCCTTTTTTCCTTTTGAGGGTCCCTCTTCCAAAGCATCTAGCTTTGCAAAAACTCCCTTCTTTATAACTCATTCCCCAAGAAATGAGCCACGCCTTAGTATGGGCAAGAATTTGAGTAGCTCTTCCCGTGATAGAAGCTTTCTCAACAATGGACCAATCAATGGCCGGGAATACATATTGATCTTCATTTAACCCATCATACGAGGCATCAAGGACACTCATTGTTTTTAGTGCCTTTTGGGATGTCAGATAAATCCAACATCTAGATTTCTTCAATTGTCAACCTACTATTATCCTTTCTTTGGATGGAAACTTCATCCCGAAGATCAACCCAAATATCTTCTATGTTGGGAACATGTAGATATAAAGTCCCGTATGACTTAAGGACTCCTCGAAATCAAATCCATCTCTATGCTTCATGTGCTTCTTCAACTTGTCCTGAAGCTCATGCACCACATTCTTAGCTTTGACCACCATTGAGCATGTGTACCTTCCAATGGAAATGGGGAAGGATACAACAACCTTGTGTTTGCTTTGTTGGAATTTGTGGAAATCCAACAACTGTCTTACCAACTCCATTAGGATCAGCTTATCACCTAGGAATCTGGGCAATCTGAAAGGATCACCTGATACATGACCACCCAAAGGTATGTGAACTTCTTGAACTACAAGAAGATACAACCCCATTTTGATACTTCGGCCCATGCTTCATCAGAGACTCTTCTTTTCCTTAGATCAGGGTTCATCCTACAGATATTTTCATAAAAGAAAGCATCGTTCACTCTTCTAAACTGATCTTCGAACCTTTCATTGTCAGCGAGGGAGGTACCGATATATGTGTTCTATAGCCCTATCTCCTTTTGCATCCAATCCTAGATAATTTCTCATGCCAACTACTACATAGGTGACATACGATGACATATAGAATTTTCCCATAGTCAAGACTGTCTTCATCTAGGGAATCAATCTCATCACTTATGAGACTACTCCAATCGATCCCTTGTTCATTCTTCTTCATAATAACCATGAATTGATACATCCATCCTTGGAAGTCCCTTGACTCAGGGAGTCCAAATACTCGACTTAGCAAGGTGATGATGTCACTGATTTCAAGGATGAAATCACTCCTGGGACAAACTTGGGAAACCTTGAGATGGCCGGCTTGGCCTTGATCAAGAACTTTCTATTCACATGCCTGATGCAGTCTTCTTGATCTTTGTCCCAGATTTCTGTGCTGACTTAAGATCTACGTCAACATATTCCTAAAAGTTGGGTAATCTTAAGAGGTCATCAAAATAACCCCCATCCAACTTCACTATGACTTCTCCTACTTGATTTTTCACTGAGCGAGAGTCCGAGTCATAATGGGAAGCACAGGCCAAAATGAACTCAGGGCATTGAGTAGACATTGGGAATCCTACTGCAAGAGGGAGGCCACTTGTTGGTTATTGACTTCATCCAGGGACTCTGAGAAGAATCCTTGGTTCTGTTCCAAAATCCTCCATGTCAATGTTACCGAAGTTCTCGTATCTCGATGTCATAATTGCAATCTATATAGGAGGGGGATTCCATCTTCCGATACTTGTATTTCATCTTCCCTGACCTATCTGACTTGTCTTTAGATGATCCAGGATCCGACATGAGAAATCCTAAAGAAAGAATGCCTAGACAACTCCTATCTGAGCAATCGACTTGGAAGCTTGCTGAGCAACCCCACAGACCCGCCACACTATCTAGATTTTAGGATTTGTAAAGCACCTGATGAAACCCGACACACTAGAGAGAGTGTCGAAACTTAGGTCTTGTCGACACTTCACAAAACCCGACACACTAGAGAGAGTGTCGAACTTAGTAGAGTGTCGACACTTGCAAAACTCCGATACACTACAAGGGAATCAAAGATGTTGAGCACCTCGAAGAAACCCGACACACTGGAAATCGAAATGTCGATGATGTTGATGTCGATGTCCGACACTTACTTAAATCCCAAACACACTAAAAATCGATGTCGAGATGTGTGATGTCCGACACTTAGAAAATCCCAAAACAATGTGGAACTTGGAGATTGTAAAACACCCTGCAAAACCCAAAATAAGGGATCAGGTTTTTGAGATGTCAAGACATGCAATCTTTCCACCATTTCAACAGTTAGGACTTTGTATTCTTCTCCTTTTCTTTAAAACACAAAAAGGTATATTCCAAGGTATAGAATAGGAAAACACCCTAAGGGTGAACTCTTAATCAATAATTTCTATTGGAATACAACCCAAAAAGAAGAAGAAAACCTAAAACCCTAAACCTAGAAGAAAAATGCAGGAAAGGAAGGAGAAGAGATGTAAAAGAACATCACAAAAACATATTCAACAAAACTCACAAGCAGAGGGCAGAGAAAATACCTTCAGAAAATTCAAAAATAATCAAAATGAATCACACAATCGAGCACGAAATCAAATCGGGTTCGAAGGTTGAGAGAGCATGCACGAGAAAATCCACGCAACCAAAAGTACAATAGATAAAAATGACGTGTAAATCCAACTATTTATAAAAACCCCTACATTTATTACACTTCACATGACACGTGTGCCAACTACCCGACAACTCGGAGTTAATGCCATGTCATCATGCTTGGAGTGCCCGAAACCCGATACAAAGGATTAGCTATCAATTCGGGTTTCGGGTTTTGGGAAATAGATGACATGAAACATGAGATGCTTAGGTGTTCCAAGGTTCCAAAACCCAACACAAAGGGACATATCGGGTTTCGGGTTTCGGAAGTCAATCGACATGTAACATGCTTTTTGCAAGTCATGTTCCGATGCTCATGAATTCCAAAACCCAAAATACTAGCTAGTTTCGGTTTTCGGTTTCGGGAAACAATTTGCATATAGCATGTAAAAAACATGTTTTCATGTTGTTAAAACCCAAAACCCAAAATCTCTTCAAAAGGGCATTTTAGGAGATTTTTCCAAAAATTTATGGTTATCTTAATTTTAGCTGGAATCACTAAAATGAGATAACAACTGGCTCCAGTTGGGGACTTTCTTGGTGACATCAAAGGAAGAGAACTCAGAATCTCTAGTTTTATCCATTGGGCTATGGAGTCTAAAAGAAAGAAGAAAACCAAAAACAAACAAAGAAAGAAAGAAAACAAAAAGCAAACACACGACAAAAAACAAATTATGTACAATGCAAGAGAGCATCTTGCATTACTGATGGAACAACTTCAGATGTTGACCACTGAAAGGTAGAGGGAGAAACTCTCCATCAAGGTATGATAGATAGAAGCTATTTTCACCATTCAACTGATGTATTTTGAAAGGTCCTTTCCATAAAGAATCAAACTTTCCATGCATCCCTTTCTGTTCTCTTCTCTTATCCCAGAGAGTACTAGATCTCCAACTTGAAATCACATTGCTTTGATTTCTTGTCAAATATTCTTTTGACTTTGATCTTATGGTCTGTGATGTGATCCACCACCTTGCTCCATTCTTCTTCTAGCCTTAGCTAGGTACATTATCCTTTTCTCGATAGAACTTTGAAAAGTTTCATCCTCAATTGCTTTAGCCAACTGTAAGGTTGGTAATTCCACGGAGATAGGTATCTCAACATTAATCCCATACAACACCTAATGGAGACATCCCAATAGCTCATTTAGGAGTAATCCGATCAGCCCACAATGCATCATACAATGCTTTGTGCCATGTCCTTTGATTCTCATCAACCAACTTTCTGATTATGGTCACTAGTGTTTTTTGTTTGATTCAGCTTGGCCATTGCCTTGAGGGTAGTAATCGGATGAATGAGCCAACATGATCCCAAATCCATAACAAAATTTTGTCAACTCATGGGATGAAAAATTGGAGGCATTTTCGCAAAAATCTTGTGAGGCACGCCAAATCTGACAATTATATTTTCTTTGAGGAAGTTGCAGACAACTTCAGAGGTTACCTGCTTGATGGGTGCAACTTCCACCCACTTGGTGAAATAGTCTATGGTAGTGAGCACGTAGTTGTGTCCCACACTAGAGGTAGGATTCAATACTCCAATGAAATCAATTCCCCACTGGTGAAAAGGTTCTTCAATGACCACAGGCTTCAGGGGAAGAGCTGCTAACTTAGGGCGACCAACAAAATGTTGACAAGCTTCACATTTGGACACCCATTCTACTGAGTCTCGAAAGAGAGTAGGCCAATAGTACCTGGCCCATAGGATCTTATAAGCTATCACAGGAGGAGGAGAAATGTCCTCCACATGCCAGATTATGGAAGGACTCTAGCAACCTCACCTGCTGTGACTTATCAACACAACGCAAGAATACACCATCAATACCTTTCTTGTACATTCCATTATCCCACAGAATGTATCTTTGGATCTTAACTTAACTGTCCTCTTCTCCTTTTGGCTTAAATGTGGGGGAAATTCACCATAAGTCAGAAAGAAAGCAATATCTATGTACCATTCATCAGTTGTGCTCACAAAAAGCACCATGGGAAATTCCGAAGAGGTATCTTCGGTTTTTTCACATTCTGTCTCAACGCATTATTTTCTACAATCAATTGGCACAGCCCCTTCCTCATACCAACTTGGTAGGTCTGATGTCCAAGTCATACTCTTGGACTTTAGCTATCCAGTTACCCCATTGACTACCCAGCTCTTGTTGAGTCAAAATGGATTTAACTACAGTATCAGGAATGAGAACGAGGGTATGAGAACTCAACACGTAATACCTAAAATGTTTCACTACTCTCACCACCGCATAAGCATGCTTTTCAATTTGTGACATTTTCAATTCATGTTCTTTCAATGGGCAGCTCATGAAAGTGATGGGAGCTTCAATTCCTTCTTCATTTTCCTACATCAAGATGGTCTGATACTGTATGAGCGGAAGCATAGCTGTACATGATGAAATCTTTTTTGAAGTCTGAGACATACTAGAATGGGGCATGTGCAATTACCTTTTTGACTTCTTCGAAAGCAAGCTTCCCTTCAGTGCTCCATCAAAATGGAGTTTTCCCTTTCATCATCCCAAGGATATCCTTGGTTTTATCAGCAAAATCAGGTACAAATCTTCTTAGGAAATTAACCTTCCCAAAAAGGAGTGCACCCTAGTTTTTCTTGTGGGTAGGGTAAGGCTTTGAATGGCCTTCACCCTCTCTGGGTCGATCTTGGTTCCTTCTCTAGTCACAATATGACCCACAACTTTCCTTCTGTCACTCCAAACATGGACTTCTTAGGATTTAATGAAATCCCATGACCCGCACCTTAAGAGTACTTGTTCCAGGTGATCATAATGATCACTTCATTTTTTAGAGAAGACCATCAAGTCATCCAAATACACAACTATGACCTTTCCCATTAAATCCCTGAAAGCTAAGTCCATAGCTCTCTGAAATGTGGCCCCAACATTGATCAAACCGAAAGGCATCCTTCTATAAGAAAAGGTTCCCCATGGAGTGGTGAACGCTGTTTTATGTTGATCTTCAGCAGCTACCTCAACCTGATTATATCCTAAAATCCATCAAGCATGGATAACATTTCTACCCCAGTGACCATCTATAATACCTGGTCCATGATGGGCAATGGATAATTGTCCTTTAATGAAGACTGGTTGAGATTCCGAAGTCAACACAAATCCATTTCACCATTCTTCTTTCTCACAGGGACAATGTTCACAACCCAGGTGGAATGATGGATCGAAAGATAATCCTTGCATCTAACATTTTCTAAATTTCTACAAGAATAGTCCCTGATCTTGGGGTTGTAATGTCTCTGCTTCTTCCTGTGGGGTTTAACTTCAGGCTTCAAGGGAATGCTATGTTGCACATCCTTGGGCTTGAAAGACTTTAGATCCACGTATGACCATGCTAGGACGTCCATATATCTCTTCAAGAGTGAAGAGAATATTTCTTTTTCCTCCGGTGAACAACATTTACCGATGTTTACCATCCACGTGGTTGATCAACGGAACCCAGGTTAACTTGATCTACTTCTGACGAGGAAGCACCTTCAGCTTTCCTTTTATCCTAAATAAACCGGTCATGCTTGTCAAACAAACCTTCCAGAGAAACCAATCCTTTAGGGAATCTTGTTTCCTTTTAGCTGAATGAACTCACCATCAATCTCTTGATATGAACTTGAAATAGATTCATGGAAAGCTGATTCTTGATCCTTCAAAATATAGTTCACTAAAATTGTCATCTTTTTCAAGGAAAGACAATACCTGTTGATCATCATTGAATACTTGCCAATGTGCTGAATTATCTGGAACACTGGGATGGTACACAATCTCGATGGTGTACGTGTCTTGTTTGAACTATGGATGAGGAAGGAGAAGAGATGCAGACATGGCCAATGAATCAGCTTTGTCATTATAATCCCTCAAAACTACCTTGATAGAAAAAGCATCAAAGCATTCTATGTTGTCCCATACTTTGTTCCTGTAATGCTTTAGGTGATCATTTTTCACTTGATAAACCCCTTTCACTTGATTTACAATGAGCTCCATGTCTCCCTAAACTTTGAGGTTTCAGATTCCCTTTTTCTTGCCATTTCTAATCCTAATAACAAAGCCTCATATTCAGCTATGTTATTAGTATTATCAAACTGCAACTTGAAAGCAAAGGGAAAGATCTCAAAATCTGAGATATAAGAACTATGCCGGCACCTGATCCAGTAGTTGAATAGCTCCCATCAAACTCGAGGGTCCAAATACCATTAGGATCCTCTTCCTTAACATTCACAACTGGTATCTCTGATGTCATGAAATAATTCCCTAAGCCAACATCTTCAAAAAGAATTTGAGCCTTGGGGTCATCATGACTTAGTGACTAAATACTTCGCTTGAGGCTCAGATGGAGAATACGAGGAACTCCATTAACTAGAATTTTAGCCTTGGTCCAGTCCATATTGATCTCCCTCCGACATCTTTACAAAAACCTCTTCCTAAGAGAATACCATAAGCAGCTGGGATATCAACAACCAGAATGGTCATTTTTACTCTCTTCTCCGGGAAGGCGACAAATGCAAATTGTGCATCTTTGATTTGACCAATCAAAGGAACTTGCTTGGTTTCCATGGAGTAACACCATCCATATGATTTAGTTAAAGTAAGTCCAAGGGCATGAGCTACTTTTGCGGGCATCACATTATCGAAGCTCCTGAGTCAATTATGCAATTGCTGAGTTTGAACCCGTTTATGAGTAAAGACAAATAAAATGGTTCGATCTTTCCTGAAGAAGAAATAGAGGTCATATTGGTCAAGGTGAAGGTTGAGTAGGACTTGAAAAATTCCTTTTGAAGATGAAGGAACAACAACCTTGCTTCTAATGAATTTGGCAAGCTTTTCAAATTGCTCAGGATTTGACTGAAGATATTCTGCTTCTGACATTTGGATCTTAGTTCTTTTTGCATGGTCAATAATGTCAAAAGTAGTATATGAAGGAATGATGGTAGGCTCAGTTTTGGTTATATTGGTTTGAGCTGAGGTACTAGGTCTTGGGAGTAGGAGAAGGAGAATAAGAAGAAGTTGTTACCTTTTTAGTTGTCTCCTTTTCAGTTTGTGCTGAGATAGGAGAGCCTCTCTTGGCCATGACCACAGGAGCTTCTTTATTCTTCTCCTTAGAGCCTTCAACTAGTTTTCTAGGATTCTGAGATTGGGATCGAGTAAAGACCACAAATGACTGACCATCATGTTCACATCCGTCTTCCTCGTATTCCAAATACCCAATGCTGGAGTCACCAACTGAATCATCATAGACTCATCAACATATCCCAAAGCTTCAAAAGCTTCATGAGAATCTTGTTCTTCTGGTTCTTCCTCTTCTTCAACTATCTCTACTATAGCATTAACAGAGGAGCTTCAATAGCTAGTCCTCGGTTGAGCAACAGTCAACCACGGTCTATCTCTTGTGGGAGCACCATTAGTATTATTGAAATTCCATCTCTAGGAATATCCCGATACGGAACGTTGCTCACCTATTGAGACATTTTCTTTTTCAAAGTGATCAAGTCATTAGCCATCTTCTGAATCATTGGATCAGTAGTACTTTGAGAAGAACTCTAGATTTTTAGGCTTGGATGATTCTTTTCTGATCTTTCCAGCTAGAATAAGATCATCTTCTATTTCGGTGGTCGTAGCTTGAGCGGTGGCCAAATCGGGATAACAGATCTTCTTAACAAGAAGCTCACATCCGGAGGTTGAGCATTGATGAAGAAACATTTCTGATTCTCAAGAGTAGGAACAACATGATCTGGAATCTTGTGAATCAGCTTGTTGAATTTGGCTATGAAGTCCCGCATGGGTTCGTAAGACTCCTTCTTCATGTGGGTAAGTTATGCTAACAAGGCGTGAGAATCTTCAGCTGGTTTGAACCTTGCTTCAAATATAGATCTCATGGTAGCCCAGTTGGTAATGCATGCATTTGGGAGATGATAGAACCATTCTACTGCTATGCCATGCAATGTTTCAATGAAGAGTCAAATAGAGACATCTTCATGAGCAACCCCAAGAACACCGCATGCAACAAAGAATGAGGCAATGTGTTCATCAGGATGTTGTTTCCCATCACCGTTGAACTTAGGAATATTCTTCCATGATCCATGAGGTAGGTCATGCAATGGTGGAGTAAGGGAAAGAGGACCAATAGCTACACCCCAAGGCACAGGTTGTGCTTGCCATTCTCCTAAATGAAGTGTGAATAGAATCTAAATATCTGGCAAGAATAATGCACAACAAGTTGCAGAGACTTCTTGTTCTTGAGGAATTTGATTCCTTCGATGGGCGAAGAACTTCTTTCCTGCTAGATGCAACACTGTTGGGTGAAAGCCTAAATTATGTTGTTGAAGTAGATCAAAGAATGGATCAGTTTCACCCTTGGCTCGGCTTAACCGAGTGAAGATCTTCCTAGCCAGCTTGAACTGGAAAATGGATCTTCTTGAAAATAAGGCAAATACGGAGTCGCCAGACACCAAAAGGATAAGCTTAGTCTTATCAATCCATATTTCCCCAAAGAGTCACCAAAAACTGTTGGTTGGATATTTTGTCACACCAAAATATGAGGTTCAACCACAGTACATGGGATTAAATCCCTCCTCAAAGATAGGTGAGGCTACCTATTTATTACTAATCTAAAACACAACAAAAATAATATGTATAATATTCACACTAATCTAACCATTAGGGTTGGGATAGAATCCCAAAATCCATATCCATGCTAGGTAAAGATGTTGTTGTTTTCTGAAATAGAATGGATCAAAAAGGAATACACAATGGAAAGGAAATGATGGGAACATATTTTCTTTCGAGAAAACATAGATCACGAAATAATCATACGAGTTCTAGATAACAAATGTAATGTAATGTTTGAAAATTAAAATGATTGAGAATGCTAAACAAAGAATAGCTTAAGATCCTGAACATAAGAACAATATCTTAAGAGAGATGAATCTCACAACACAAAGTTTGCAAAAATAACATCGATTTCTATTCCTCAAATGATTAAAAGAAAACACAAAGTTTTTCTTCTTCACAATAGTTCTCAATATTCCAAAAATCTCAACCCTTTGAATGCATAAGCATCCCTTATTTATAATAAAAGGCGTTGAGAGAAAATAGGATAAATCCTAGAAAATAGTCTTTTAAAAGAGAGTCCTATTTTTCTTGACTCTCACGCAGGAGACCAAGTCAAAATTTTCTTCCTATGTGACAAACAAAATGAAAAAGACATGTCGATTTCAAGATTGAAATGACATGTCGCATTGTGCTTATTCTGTATCATCATCTTTATCTTCCTCCAACAAAGCCTGCTTGTCCCAAAATTCTTGGAATTTTTGATTATACCCTGCATCTCATTCTCATCAGGTGTGGTGGAATGATCACTCAGAACTTCACATGTTTCCTGAGTATCACTAGCATTTCCAAGAAGCTTTTTCAATCTCTTGTTGAGTTTCCTCAGGGTCTCCAAAGAATGTTCAATTTTCACAAACCTCAAATGATTTCCATGCCAAATCCATAAGTTGGTTCATGTTGAATTGATTCTTGGATCTATTTGTAAAGATCATCAATAGGTAGGATACCCGAGCTTTCACTCAACACTTTAGCACAAATTTTGACTAGCTCTTCTTCTAAGTCATTCTTTTGCATCGACCAATTGATCTCTTGATTCTCTCAATTTGTTGCAAGCTTCATTGAGAATCTTTATTCTAAATCTGATGGCTTTAGTTAGCTGAAAATGTTTATCCCCATGTGGAATGATGCCCTCTTCACCAAGATGTGGGATGGAATCTATTTCAGCATTTGGAGAGCTTCAAAGTCAACTCTAGGTTCCCGATTTCTACTGAAAACTCATCATCCATTTTCTCTCCATCTTTCTTTATATCCTCTAAGGATTGGTAGACTTCCACAGTATCTTTGATGACTTCTTTTCCTTGCAGGAGCAGCCTTTGGGTCCATTCATCGACCGTTCTCCCCTTTTCATTAATCTTCTCAATCATGGGTACCGATGAGAAATCAAACCCGATAGGAGTAGAGGATGATGGTGTTGACTCAGGAGGCTTTGAGAGCTTGAGTAGCACTTCTGTTAGCTATTGTACTTTCTCTTTTAACTCATCTCTATTTTCCTTAGTTTCCCTCAACTTCTAGCACAACACATTCATGGCATCTTGTGCATCTCTTGTGCTCCCTCTATTGTTACTTTCCCTAGAGCCACCCTTGTGATTTGATAATCTGTGACCATTATGTCATCCTTAGTTTTATCAGCTCATGGGAGTAGCAATCTCTACAAATTTATGCCCTGAGGCATCCACTAAAATCCTTGAGACTATTTTGGGTTTCTTGGCCGACTTAGTGGGAGTGACCTTGAGGGAACTAAAATCAAAGGCTGGTAATGGACAACTACCTTCCTCTTCCTCGAGTCTGATCTACCAACCATTGAGGCGTATTGGAAGAAGTTTCTTCCATTACAGGCATTATGGTCACATCTTCAGGTGGAGGAGGATTAGCTTGTGGAGTGGTAACCACCATAAGTGTAGCACCCATGGTAGTGGATTTAGGGAATAAAGGTGCAACAGAGGAGGAGGCATGTCCATGGTTAACTGGGGTCCAGTGGGAAGAGGTGAGAGGCCAGAGAAGATACTAGCCATGGCTGAGGAACTTGGTGAAGAAATCTGAGGCAAGGAAGGTTGAATGGGAGGAGGCAAGGATTCCAGAATTAGAGCTTGAGAAGTGGGAGGAAGACTTACCTCTGATGAACTATCTACCAAAGGAGGAATGGAAGGTTGAATAATTTCTTCTCTTGAAGGAAGATTCCCTTGTTCTAGTTGTGGAGGTGAATCAAGAACCTCAACTATTTGTGGAAGAGTAGCCACTGTGTAGTTACTTGATCTTCTCCCTTTCTTACAAATTTAACCTTCATTGGCCTTTTGGAAGGGTTCTTATCCTTTTCCTTTTTTCTTTTGAGGGTCCCTCTTCCAAAGCATCTAGCTTTGCAAAACTCCCTTCTTTATAACTCATTCCCCAAGAAATGAGCCATGCCTTAGTACGGGAAAGAATTTGAGTAGCTCTTCCCGTGATAGAAGCTTTCTCAGCAATGGACCAATCAATGGCCGGAATACATATTGATCTTCATTCAACCCATCATACGAGGCATCAAGGACACTCTCATTGTCTTTAGTGCCTTTTGGGATGTCAGATAAATCCAGCATCTAGATTTCTTCAATTGTCAACCTGTTATTATCCTTTCTTCGATGGAAACTTCATCCCAAGATCAACCCAAATATCTTCTATGTTGGGAACATGTAGATATAAAGTCCCGTATGACTTAAGGACTCCTCGAAATCAAATCCATCTCTGTGCTTCATGTGCTTCTTCAACTTGTCCTGAAGCTCATGCACCACATTCTTAGCTTTGACCACCATTGAGCACATGTGTACCTTCCAATGGAAATGGGGAAGGATACAACAGCCTTGTGTTTGCTTTGTTGGAATTTGTGGAAATCCAACAACTGTCTTACCAACTCCATTAGGATCAGCTTATCACCTGGGAATCTGGGCAATCTAAAAGGATCACCTGATACATGACCACCCGAAGGTATGTGAACTTCTTGAACTACAAGAAGATACAACCCCATTTTGATACTTCGCCCATGCTTCATCAAAGACTCTTCTTTTCCTTAGATCAGGGTTCATCCTGCATATATTTTCATAAAAGAAAGCATCGTTCACTCTTCTGAACTGATCTTTGAACCTTTCATTGTCAACTGAGGGAGGTACCGATATATGTGTTCTGTTACCTATCTCCTTTTGCATCCAATCCTGATAATTTCTCATGCCAGCTGCTGCATAGGTGACATACGATGACATATAGAATTTTCCCATAGTCAAGACTGTCTTCATCTGGGAATCAATCTCATCACTTATGAGACTGCTCCAATCGATCCCTTGTTCATTCTTCTTCATAATCACCATGAATTGATACATCCATCCTTGGAAGTCCCTTGACTCAGGGAGTCCAAATACTCGACTTAGCAAGGTGATGATGTCACTGATTTCAAGGATGAAATCACTCCTGGGACAAACTTGGGAAACCTTGAGATGGCAGCCGGCTTGGCCTTGATCAAGAATTTCTATTCACATGCCTGATGCAGTCTTCTTGATCTTTGTCCCAGATTTCTAGTGTGACTTAAGATCTACGTCAACATATTCCTAAAAGTTGGGTAATCTTAAGAGGTCATCAAAATAACCCCCGTCCAACTTCACTATGACTTCTCCTACTTGATTTTTCACTGAGCGAGAGTCCGAGTCATAATGGGAAGCACAGCCAAAATGAACTCAGGGCATTGAGTAGACATTGGGAATCCTACTACAAGAGGGAGGCCACTGTTGGTTATTGACTTCATCCAGGGACTCTGAGAAGAATCCTTGGTTCTGTTCCAGAAATCCTCCATGTCAATGTTACCAAGTTCTGTATCTCGATGTCATAATTGCAATCTATATAGGAGGGGGATTCCATCTTCCGATACTTGTATTTCATCTTCCCTGACCTGTCTGACTTGTCTTTAGATGATCCAGGATCCGACATGAGAAATCCTGAAGAAAGAATGCCTAGACAACTCCTATCTGAGCAATCGACTTGGAAGCTTGTTGAACAACCCCACAGACCCACCACACTATCCGGATTTTAGACTTGTAAAGCACCTAATGAAACCCACACACTAGAGAGAGTGTTGAACTTAGGTCTTGTCAGACACTTCACAAAACCCGACACACTAGAGAGAGTGTCGAAACTTAGTAGGTGTTGGAAACTTTGCAAGACCCGATACACTACGGGAATCGAAGATGTTGAGCACCTCGCAAGACCCGACACACTAGAAATTGATGTCAGATGATGTTGATGTTCGACACCTAACACACTAAAAATCCCAAACACTAGAAATCAAATGTCGAGGATGTTGATGTCCAGCACTTAGAAAGTCCCAAAAAAATTGTGAACTTGAGATTGTAAAACACCCTGCAAAACCCAAAATAAGGGATCGGGTTTTTGAGATGTCAAGACATGCAATCTTTCCACCATTTCAATAGTTAGGACTTTGTATTCTTCTCCTTTTCTTTAAAACACAAAAAGGTATATTCCAAGGTATAGAATAGGAAAACACCCTAAGGGTGAACTCTTAATCAATAATTTCTATTGGAATACAACCCAAAAAGAAGAAGAAAACCTAAAACCCTAAACCTAGAAGAAAAATAGGAAAGGAAGGAGAAGAGATGTAAAGAACATCACAAAAACATATTTCAAAAACTCAAGTAAGAGGGCAAGAGAAAATACCTTCAAAAAATTCAAAAATAATAAAAATGAATCACAATCGAGCACAAAATCAAATCAGGTTCGAAGGTTGAGAGAGCATGTACACAGAAAAAATCCACGCAACCAAAAGTACAATAGATAAAAATGACATGTAAATCCAACTATTTATAAAAACCCCTACATTTATTACACTTCACATGACACATGTGTGCCAACTACCCGAACAACTCGAGTTAATGCCATGTCATCATGCTTGGAGTGCCCAAAACCCGATACAAAGGATTAGCTATCAATTCGGGTTTCGGGTTTCGGGAAATAGATGACATGAAACATGAGATGCTTAGGTGTTCCAAGGTTCTGAAAACCCGACACAAAGGGACATATCGGTTTCAGGTTTTGAAGTCAATCGACATGTAACATGCTTTTTGCAAGTCATGTTCTCGATGCTCATGAATTCTAAAACCCTGAAACACTGCTAGTTTCGTTTCGGGTTTCGGAAACAATTTGCATATAGCATGTAAAAAACATGTTTTCATGTTGTTGAAACCTGAAAACCTGAAAATCTCTTCAAAAGGGCATTTTAGGAGATTTTTCCAAAAAACATGGCGATCAACCTAATGTGTTATGTGTCATTATATCACACCTAATTTAATATGGAGTAATGCTAAATCCTAAGAACTTTTGTTTGGAGTAGAAGAGGTAATTTTATAGGGTACATCATCTCATCTTAAGGAATTGATGTTCATCTAACGAAGATTTGGGTAGTTTTTGAGATGTCCCCGCCAAATGGATGAGTCAAACATTAGGTATTTCTTAGGTAAGATTAGGAAATTTATTGGTTTATCCTTAACTTAGAGTATGCCATTCACTTTATCAATGGTTTTTTGAAGAACGATTTTTGTAAAATTTAGACAATTGAGTGTCACGAAGCATTTTAGTCGAAATGAAGTGCTTCCTTGTGTCGCCACCTACGCTCATTCCACTAAAAGTTCATCGTCTTTTGATTTTATATTCTCAGCCACTAATGTCTTGATTTCATACATGTTGGCAAAAAGGATGATGATGGTTGTGATCTCGGGAATTTATTTCATTTTTATACTCTTCTCATTATGATAGGCAATACACATAAGTAGAGAAGGAGTGCTTGGCTATAGTTTTCACAATAAATATGTTAAGGAACTAGATGCTCAACCAAGAGATGTGAGTGATGAGCTAATTCGAACATTTGCAAACATTATTAACTCGGGCTACCTTGTCTAAGAATTTTGGCCATTTAATTACGTTGATGGGTGAATTTGAACTCACTTTGTTAACCAAAAGTCTTTGAAGGGAAAAATTATTGGTAATAGGTTAGTAGAAAATCTTATAGACTATGGGGAACAAGTAGACCTAGATTTTCATGATGAATGTGTGTTCTCATATAATCTAATCCCTCTCTCTCTTTGATTCCATGATACATTGATATTGGGAATCACATTTAAGACCGAACGTATCCCAAGGGAGTAACATCGCAACAAAGGTGATGACTACATGTCATAGATGTGAAGTACGTAATTAGAGAATAAGTGACCTATCGTAAATCCTTCAACGGTGTGCTATTCAGATGCATTGACAAATAAGAGTCGTAGAAAATCCTCTTTAAGCCCACAATGGAGTTTGTGGTGGCCACTTTAGATGGCATGCCACCTCTCGTAAGATTCGTCACATGAGGTATTTCTAGACCGCTTTATAACACGAAGATGTAGAGTATGTACATGGGTGTCAAAAATGTTAAGATGATTCACACGAGATAAATATTATTTCTCACGATCTACAACCTATTATGACACCTCGTACCTTCTCCACATGGGGTGTTGATTTGATAGGTAAATTCTCCTCCCCATCATATGATGGCCATAACTTCATCATCATATCCACTAGTACTATATTAAAGTGGGTTGAGGACATGCCTCTTAATACATTATTGTGATCCATAATTTCCAAGTTTATTTTAAACCAAATCATCTAGAGGTACATATTACCACAAGTCGTTATTTGAGATAATCACATTCCCTCAAAAATGAAGTGGTGGGAGATGTAACACACACTACATTTTACCACACAAAACCCAAGAACAACCTAGGGGAAGCTAGAAAAATTATGGATTTTTTTTTGAAAAATGTGCTTGTAAAAAGGTTTTGAATTAATAGTTGTCACATTCTTTTTTCTAATTTACTTTAAATTAATACTATAAATTTCCTTTTTAATCCTCATTATAATAAAATAATAAAACTCTCAATACCTTTTAATAAACTTACATAAGACTAAGGCCTAGTTTAGTTTCCCCTAAATGTTATTTTGATAAACATTTAAATTTAGCCCATAGTTAACATTTCACAAATTAATCCCAATGGAAAGGGGTAATAATTAACTAATTAAATAGTAAAGATCATATTATACACAAAAGGTGACAAAGTTTAAAAACAAATAACAAGGTCATTAATTTAGCAAAAGGGTTAGAAAAATAATCCCACCCCCTACACAACTCAAGTGCCCCCCTAAAAGTCAACCCATGCATTTTTAAAATTTGAATTTCTCTCACCACTCCCCACATAATTTTTGTAGGGATGAATCTCATCCATTAGATGGATTCATTTGGGGCCACAATATCTAGGGATCCCACTAACCCTAGGTTTTCCTATGAAAGGCTTCCTTATCATTGTTTCGCTTATTATTTCTTTGTTTTGTTTTACGGATTTGTGGAGGAGGATGGGGAAGCCATGAGAGGCCACCTCAAGTTATTTGAAGGATACACATACTTCACTCCATTTCTTGTTTTATTTATTCCCTCACCTAGGTTTTTAATGTATTTATTTACTTTGTTTATTTCATTACTTATCATTTTCCCAAATGGGAATATGGGTTTTTACCCCATTTCGTGATATAGTTAAATTGGTGTATATAAACCTCATATAAAAGGGTATATATATGTAAATACACACACACACAAAACAAGTATATATAAAAAAATTATTAAAAAAAAACCCCATTTTCTAATAAACCCAAAAATAACATATGTATATATATATATATATATATATATATATATATATATATATATATATACACACACACACACACATACCAAACTCACGCTTTGTTGTGGCAAAGAGACCACAGAGGCCACAATTGAAACAATCTAAACTGTGGAAAAATACACATGTTTTGTGTGTTGGGAAAAGTTGTTGGGTTGGGGGGAGGGTCACCAACCCCACCCCCATCCCATTTATTAATGCGGTAGGGGGGGGTCGGTGACCTTACCCCAACCCCTTTTCCCTTATAACTTAAAAGAAAATGAAAGCCTCTTGCTAATAAGAAATCCACAATTTTTTGTTTGATTTACTTTTTTGTTGTTACTTAATACATATTACATATTAAATATTATATGTTGAATATACATAAGTATATTAATTATAACCATAGTATAATTAATATCAACATTAATAACATTTTAATATTAATATTATTATATATAAGCAATAGTATTCATAAGAGTATTAGTGATAGCCAAGCTAAATCTTATACTTTAAAATTTCTTGTACATTTTTGTCGAAATATCATCAAGGGTTGTTTCTAACTTATTTCATTCATCATTGCCATTTTTCTTGATATTTGATTTTAAATGAGTTAATTTAACTTAGTAATACATTTACAAAATCAATAGATCTAAGGTCTACTTGCAACTATGAAATTTATTTACACAACTAGATTTAGAAATTAACCTACTTTATTGGCCAAGTAAATGACAATTATAATTTAAGTTCTTTCCATCTATACATCCAAGTTTTGGCTCTCTATCAAACAATACCAAAAGTGAACATATATAGTCTCACTTTCCATTATATGCCTTTAAAGTAATACAATAAAATTTAATATTTCCTTCATACAAATTTCCAACATTCCCACAAGAGACTTTCAACAATATTTCCAATAATTTTAAAACAAGAATGACACACCCATGTGAAGTAATAAATCAACTCAATATGGACAAGTTGTCTTATTTTCAACTACATTTCCATTATAAAAACTAGATTTACTAAAATGTCTTTCTTTCCTTTACAACATACAATACAATCTTAATAACTAATAATCAATACAACTTTTCTTTCAATAAACAATAATAAATCTTCCACTTGAAGTGGGAATTTTACAAGAAGGTAGCTACAATAGAGGAATGTTTATTATTCTAAAAGTTCTACAAGAATAAAATCTCCACAAGGATCCATATTCTCTTTAGTTAATCACAACAACAAAAATGGGGCAGAGGCAACACTCTCCACCCAACCAAAACTCCAATGAGAAGAAGAAGCAATTATTCTCATTGGCCCTCGAGCCCCAACCACAAGGCAATAAGGAATGGATCCAACACATGACAACTCTAAAATTCTTCCACACTTTCTTTCAAGAAACAAAAACAAAAGAAAATATAACTACAAATACTCATTTTTTAGCACAACAACATCCCAAAACAATGGCTCTAAAAAAATCTACATAGAGATAGGAATACGGGGACACCCTTTTACCCCCAAGGGTTTGAATACCCCTCTAAAATCCTAAAAACACAATGAACCCCAAAATATCTTATGTCTCTCTACGACAACAAAAATATGTCTCTTATGCCTCCTCTCTCTTATTGCTCCCACAATGCAAAAAATAAAAAAATAGAATAAAGTGAGGCATCCAAAACCCACTCCCTCCTAAACACTCAAAGAATCTCTTATACCTCACAACATATTTCATGCCCATTTAACTATCTCAACACAAACTCAATCCATTTCACTACCCAACACTTCAAGCAAGAACAAAAATCCATATAACACATAACATACAAGAAAAAAAGAAGAAAAAAAGAGTGCAAGACCCTTCCTTGCCATGGTAAAGCTCCATTTTTCAAGAAAGTCTCATAATATTTCAAACTCAAGCAACTCCAAGCTCCCTTTAACTCCAACAGAAAACATTCACCAAAATACAAGATCCAAAGCTAAGCAAGTAACCCCAAATATTTCCCAAAACTCCAATAAATAGAAAAAGGAAAAGGAAGATGATGTGGCTCCATGTAGGATGCCACATCATTTATTATTCATCCCACATCACCCAAGTCAAACCAATACCCCAAGGCCTAATAAATGGGTGGTTTAGAAGTATGAAAAACCTCTTACACACATCACTCAAACCCACACCCTTTAAGGACTAAAATTAAACACATGTAAGAAAGTGCAATTAAAACTCACCTTTTGCATTCCAAAACACATAATGGGGTCTATTTTTGACCCCCAACCAATAGGTAGGGTTGGTATAAGAAATTAAGAGGTGTGGGACAAGCTTATCTTGTCCCACAAGCCTCCAAAATTGTCCCTTAAGGCCAAATCCGAATTTCCAAGATGAGGTAGAGTGTACAACACTCAAGATCACATACACTCAACTTAAAACACATAAACCAAAGAACCATATAATATAATAAATGAATTCTTTTTGTCCCATCCATAATTAGTTTAGTAACATGATTAATTTACTAATCTAGACACATAAATTAATTAATGATAAAAGGGAATTACATCACCATAAAATCACATACTCTAAAATTAAATAAAGGAAAAGAAAAAAACAACACACATCCCTTTGTCATAATTGTAGGCCACCCCGACATGGTGACCCCCTAACGACAAATAAAACACACACAACATAACACAAGTTGCCATGGTGACCATTTTCATATCCACCCAAGTATTCTCCGTGGTTGGTCTCTAATCCCCCTTTCATTGTTGTGTTATAATCGTCTCAAAAACACACATACCTCCTTAGGACTCGTAACCACATCAAAACATCCAAGATAAAATATATGCATATAAGTCAATAGTCATCCATACATAAATTAAATCATCATCTAGGAAAATAATGTTACTATTTTAAAATTCTAACATCTCAATTCTATATTTCATAAATACCAATGAGATCACAAGATTAGTTCACCGTTAAATCCTACTCAATATGGCAAAAATGTATAATTTCATAAATATATAAATATGTCAACAACACATTATCATCAATATGAAATGTAACTCTAATAAATCCACAAAAATCATACTATGAATTGAAATCCATCAATAGTCAAAGTATCTCTATCGTCTAATGATCATGCTAAGCCAAAATGATACAATAATATCCATGTATATAACCAACAATAATCAATATCAAAATATAATAAGTGTAGAAGGGAAGTGGACACTACATTCCCCTCACCTTAGACTTGAATTCCTCCTAGAACTCACTAAAATAGGTGTGGAAGCTTGACTCATAGCAATGTAGTATCTTCCCATGCACTAGACATATCATCATACCTCGTCCCATCATACTCGAATCCCCTGTCAATATCTCTACCTCAAGGCCCAAGTTCCAACACTCTAAAATATGGATGGGATACACCATCACCTTCCCTTGATCCTACACCTATAATGAGGTTCAATCTAATACATGAGAAGGATCTGTAATGTATCTCCTATGTAAAGAAACATGAAACACATCATGGATGCGAGAAAAGCTAGGCGACAATGCTAGACAATAGGCCAAAGGACCGATATGATCTAAGATCTCAAAGGGACCCACACATCTAGGAGAAATCTTATAGCCTTTTTGGTAATGGATAGGGCTCTTATGAGGCCTAACATGAAGAAATACCTTTGTTCCCACCTCAAAACTACAATCTGTCCTATGTTGAACCACCTACTTCTTCTTTATGTCTTGTGTCTCCTATAATCTTGCCTGATCATAACAACCTACTGCTCATATCCTATAATAAATCTGGTTCAATAGAAACCCTATCCTCTAACCTGTCCCAACTTAGTGGTGTCATGCACTCTCTGCCATAAAGTGCATGAAAAGGAGCCATTCCTATCAAACTATGAATACAAATATTGTAGGAAAACTCCACCAAATACAATTTATTCTCCTACCTCGACCGATGGTCCATGACGTACATCCTAAGCATGTTCTCCAAGATCTAATACACCCACTTAGTCTGCTTCATCTATCTCGGGTGATAAGTCAGTACTAAATTGATCTTTGTCCCTTGAGCATACCGCATCATAGTCCAAAAGTGAGAAGTGTACAAGGGATTCAATTCACAAATGATCTTCTCACAAAATCCCGTGAAATCATACAATATCATCAATGTATACACATGTCACCGCACTAGCTATATAGGTGGTCTTCATTGGAGAAAAGTGAGCCACTTTTTTCAATTCATCCACCACGACCATGATGGCATCATAATGGTATCTCGACGTCGTTAACCCAACTATGAAGTCCATGGAAATGGTGTCCCATTTTAACTCGGTATAGCATGAGGGAAGAGAAGGCCAGTGGATTATGATGTTTGACCTTCACCTATAGGCACTCTAAGAAGTGTGACATGAAATGAGCCATGTATCTTTGTAGTCCCCTCCAATGGTACAACTATCTCAAGGTGGCATGCATCTTTTTCACCCCAGGATGCGTTGAATAAGGTGCACGATTAGCCTATATCAAAATATCATATGTCAAGCCTCGATCTCTGGGAAGAAAAATATGACCTCTGGGCCTAAGAAGGCCATCTATCTCTAATGAAAATCCATCAAATCTCCCCTCAAGGGGCTTGTGAGATTCAGTCTCTGCTTTGGATGCAAGGTATAGTCGGTCGTGAGGAAGCTACCGCAAAAATCCTACTACGTAAATTTATACCCACTAAAGTAGCCATAGCCACATATCTCCATCTAATCGTGGAGTCTACACATTCTCCTTCCCCTTCACATGCTCTATCTCCATCTCGTACTCACAAAAACTCTATCCAACACCGCCGACAAGCATTGAGATTGGGTTACGTGAAGAGGTGGCAAAGACTCAAGTGATTATTCCCGAGTGTAAATATTTAGCCAAGAAGGAAATGTCTCCACCACACCAAGGTGTGTACAATCGGTATAATATTAAGGTCATGTGTTGAATAATTGAGCTCATCATCCTTGAGTTTATGAGACTCAAAATAAACCATTTGGCCCTCTTGCATTAATATACCTCCAAACCCTATCAAAGAAGCATAGGTGCAAATGAAGAATTTTCCCTCGGCGTCTCGCCACTACAAGAATAGGCACTGTCATGAGACATTCCTTCATTTTCCTTAAGTCCTAATCACATATATCTGACCATATGAACTTCTTCCTTTCCATCAAGGGAAGTGATAAGGTGTGCAACACGATAAAAGTATTGTCCAAATCTCCTATAGTATCATGCCAAACACATAAAACTAAGCACCTCGCTCAAACTTGTGGGAGCCGGACAATCCATAATGGTGATAAGTTGTACTAAAATTGATCTTTGTCCCTTGAGCATATTGCATCATAGTCCAAAAGTGATAAGTGTACAAGGGATTCAAGTCACAAATGATCTTCCGCGAAATCCCGTGAAATCATACAATATCATCAATGTATACGCATGTCACCGCACTAGCTATATAGGTGGTCTTCATTGGAGAAAAGTGAGAATTTTTTTCAATTTATCCACCACGACCATGATGGCATCGTAATGGTATCTCGACGTCGTTAACCCAAATATGAAGTCCATGGAAATGGTGTCCCATTTTAACTCCAGTATAGCGTGAGGGAATAGAAGGACAGGTGGATTATGATGTTTGACCTTCACCTGCTGACACTCTAAGAAGTGTGACATGAAATGAGTCATGTATCTTTGTAGTCCCCTCCAATGGTACAACTGTCTCAAGGTGGCATGCATCTTTTTCACCCCAGGATGGGTTGAATAAGGTGTAAAGGGAAAAGGAATGGTTAGTATTCTAAATAGACAGGGGGAATAAACAAGTATGTAGGATGTTTACTATGTTGCATGTTCGCAACATAATGTTATGTGTATTGGATAGTTGGTACGTAAAGGATACCAAGTCTATATGGAAGACAATGAGTGAGTGATTGTGTAAAACTCCCCTAGCACTCAATTGATTGCAAAAGTGAAGATGAGCAGAAATAGGATGTTTCCTTTGATATTAAAACTTTAAAAAAAGAATAATTCAAATATGTTTGCAGCAAAAGCAACAGCTTAGTCTGCAGCCAAGTCTTGCCCTAAACCAAATCAACCTTCTACTAAGTCCTGCGCTCAAACAAATGAGTCATGTGCTAAGATAAAAGATTCCTACACTAAGGTAACAGAGTCCTACACTAATGTAATAGAGTATTTCCCCAATTCAAATCAATCTTGCGCTACAACAAGCAAGTCCTACGATGGTTCTTTCACTAATACAACCGAGTCCTATGCAGAAGGAACACAATCAACTTTTCATTCACTCATGAAAGATGAATCATGGATTTGGCATCTAAGGTATGGACATTTGAATTTTGGAGGTTTGAATTTATTACATAGAAATAATATGGTTAAATGTTTTCCATTGATTCAGAAACCAGAAAGGGTATGTGAAGGTTGTATTTCAGGGAAGCAACACAGAGATTTCTTCCCATTTGTAAAAATAACAACAATAAGTGCACCACTTGAGATTGTACACTAAGATTTATGTGGACCTATGAAAAACATTTATATTGGAGGTTATTCTTATTTTATGACATTCATTGATGATTACACAAGGAAGACATGGATTTATTTTCTAAGAAATAAACCAGATGCCTTTTCTACATTTCAGCAGTTCAAGGCATTAGTAGAGAAGCAAAGTGGTTCCTACATCAAAGTTCTCAAAACGGACAAAGGAGGTGAGTATGTTTCTAATGAGTTTATGATAATTTGTAGATATCATGGTATACACAACTAGTTTACTACCTGGTATACACCATAATATAATGGTGTGGTAGAGAGGAAAAATAGAACCATCATGGAGATGAAAAGAAACATGTTGAAGGAAAAGGACCTTCCAAATGATTATTAGGAAGAACCAATACCAAATTGTGTTTACATTTTAAACAGGTGTCCAAAAAAACTTATTAGGAACATGGTTCCTTAACAAACATGGACTAACATAAAACACAAGAGTGTTTCACAATTTCAATTTTTGGTTGTGTAGCGTATGGACATGTGTACGATGAGCTAAGGAAAAGTTAGAAAACAAAGGAGAAAAGTTTATGTTTGTTGGGTATTCAGAGAATAAAAAAGCATACAAGTTGTACAATCAAGTCACTAGAAAAGTTGTGATCAACACGGATGTATAGTTTATTGAGAATGAAGCATGGGATGGAAGTATAGAGAAAATAGAAAGTATAGTAGTAGTTATTCCATAATGATATGGCAGATGAAACTTTAGAGCAGCAAGGTATTGTATCTACGAATCTTAGACATGCACCACAAGTCGTAGCACAAGATACACCTCTATGTACAGTTCAAAGGTCTCAAAGATTTTAGCCATCTTCAGCCATGCAAAAGACACCATACTGAGAACACGTAAGTAACTCCATCACCACAAGTAGTCCTGCGCATGTGGAATCACCGAGTCTAAGTGAGATTTATAATATTGATACAACTAGTTCATTTTCATATTTTGCATTGTTTTCTCAAGTTGTAGATCCAATATATTTTGAAGAGGCTATAAAGAATAAAGCTTGGGAAAAAGCCATGGATGATGATATCGATGCTATAGAGAAGAATTAGACATTAGAGCTGATGCAAATTCCAAAAGGAAAGGACGTGATAGGAGTGAAGTGGGTCTACAAGACCAAATAAAATGCTAATGGAAAAGTAGAGAAACACAAAGCAAGGCATGTAGCAAGAGGTTTTATGCAGCAATATGGAGTTGGCTGATGAATGACATGTTTGCACCAAGAAGACGTTTGGATACGATAAGAATGTTTTTATAAATTTTAGCTCAAAATAAATGTCCTATTTATCGATGGATCTTAAATCAACATTTTTGAATGGATTCCATGTAGAGGAAGTTTATGTAAATCATCCAAAAGGTTATGAGATTGATTGTCATGAAGGAAAGGTATACATTTTTAAGAAAGTGCTCTATGGTATCAAATAAGAACCTAGAGATTGGTACAACATAATAGATTATTATTTGACTGAGAATGGTTTCTGTAGGAGCAACAGTGAGCCTACCTTATACAACAAGATAAATGAGCAAGAAAATATTCTAATTGTTTGTTTATATGTAGATTATTTCATCATTACTAGAAATTTATCTACAAAGTCATTCAAATCAGCCATGAAGGAGTTTGAAATGACATATCTTGGTCTTATGCATTACTTTTTGGGCATTAAAGTCCAACAATCGAAGGTGAAGTTTTTTTCTCACAAGGAAAGACTGCAAATTATGTTTTGAAAAGGTTTAACATGTTGAATCAGTAAGCCAATGTCAACACCACTTGCAGAGGGTTTGAAGTTGAAAAAAGAGGATGAAGGATTGTTTGTGGATCCGACATTGTTTAAAAATTTGGTTGGAAGTCTTATGTATTTGATGGCCATAAGGCCTAACATTATGTATGGTGTGAGCCTCCTAACTAGGTTAACAAAATCTCCAAAAGATTCACATTGGCAACCTTGAAAAATAATTTTGAGGTATGTGCGCTGGAATAAAGAATCATAGAATTCTATATTCAAGTTTAGAGGAGTTCAAACTCATTGGTTATACGAGATAGTGACAGTGTTGGAATTATAGATGATTGGAAAAACACATCCGGATATACTTTTCACTTTGGAATAAGAGTGGTTTGATGGGCATCAAAGAAGCAGCCCATTTTCACGTTATATTTAGAAGAAGCAGAGTATGTAGTAGAAATAGGAGCAATCATGTCAAGTTTTTAGGATGAGAAGAGTGTTGATGATTTACAACAAAAACAAGAGAATGCTACACATATTCTTTTGTGACAATAACTTAGCCATAACATTATCCAAAAATCATGTTTTTCATAACAAGAACAATCATATTGATATGATGTATCATTTCATCAAGGAGCTAGTGAACAACAAGGAAATTCATCTTTAATTTTGTAGATTTGAAGATCAGTTTGCAAAAATTTTTAGAAAGGATTTGGAAAAGGAAGTTTTGAGTATTTGAGAGATTGTTTGGGAGTTTGTGATCCTGCACATGACAGATCTGAAAAAGTAACCGCAGCTCAAGAAGAGTGAAAGCTATAGGTTGAAATTAAGGGAGAGTGTTGGAAATATTCATGCATGTACAACAAGAATTTCCCTTATGCAACGCTTTTAGGAAGTTAAATACAAGCTTAATTGCATTTGTCTTATTCATACAATTCATAGATTTAATGGAGTCTTAATTTTAGGAATTTGAATTAAATCAAATAAAGAAAAAGCAATCAGTTTTAAATCATGCACCTCGATTTACGTAAACAGCTTTAAATTTAGAAATCTCACCAAGATAGTTCCTAACTAATTTAAATATTTAAATAACAACAATTGTATTTTCTTTGTATGCACACACAAAAGTGTGAAATATGCACATGAAGAATTAGAGAAGTGTTGCACACACATAATTTATTGTAATTTGAGCCGAAGCTCTGAGTATGAAGAGTTAATTAATAGAGAATGCACAACAACGTTGGTTTGATTTTTAATCTATTTTTTCAAGTTATTTTATTGTTCTGTTTAATTTCAGTAAGTTGCTTGATGTATAAAATTGGAGAGATTTTCTACATTATTTTGGATCTTCCCTTTTATAAATGTCCTTTTGGAAGATCGAACCATGTTCCAAATCTCTTATTTTTCACAAATTGGGAGGATGCTAACACATTTTGAAGAAGTTAGATTTAATCTTTTCATTATTGCATCCATTTCAATGCACCTACATACACAAAGATCTCTACAAATTTGGAAGAAATTCCTTGGGTGATGAAATAACATATAAGATGGAACATGTAGGAAAAAGAGTTGATTTCATCACCTTCCAAATTGAAAATCCCATGGATCTTACCTATTACATGAACATGACTTAGTTCATGCCTGGAAATGTGAGTCTAGATGGCGCCAATCACAAGCCTTATTTGTATTTACAAATTTTAATTCCCAATCAAAGATCTAGAAAGTAAACCCGTACAATTTTATATTGTCACCGAATTTCAGGGGAATTAGATTGAATATAACTCCACCTCCCCCACACTCAAGTGACACCAATCTCCCTCAATTCCCAACCACCCTAAAAATTTCGATATATATATATAATCTCTCATTTCACTCATATATTCATTTGCTTATTTATTTATTTATTTATTTATTTCATAACTATTAATATTATTCTCAAAGCATGAATAAATGCAATCATGGTTCCACCAAATAAACACTCAAGTTGACTTAAAATCCCTTCTTGATGCCTAATGATGAATTTAAAAAAATTAACCTAGGATGACAAGGTTATTTTTTGACAACGATTTAATCCATTAATTTTGTCGGCCTAAAAAAGGTTCCAAACTCCATTGGGTGTTAAAACAATTATAATTTCTTACCAACCAAACATTTTAGTTTTAATTATTTTATCATTCTGATATTTATAATCCAATTATATATGAACTCAGTGTGAATTCACAGAGATGATGGGATAACGATTCGGTCTAAGCTTGTCATTGAATGGAATTCAACCTATGGTTCCCATGAGTTGAGTTGACAAAATGGAGATGGGAGGAGAATTACAAAAATTAGATCTTGGATTTACAAATTAATGCAATTCCCTTTGAAAAAATTATTAGATGTCATGGAAACAAACATTCAATATGATTTAAGACTGTAAGTATTTGTCTAAAAAAGCCCTCGTGGGAGATATTTTCATAGCAAGTGCTTAGACAAAGAGATCAAGGAGATATCACCATACCATGTGTTCATGTAGAAGGAGGATAAGGAGGTAATGCCATAAATTTTTTTATAGTTAGAAGGTTGAGGAGGTATTATTTTAGTGTGTGTGCATAACACTAGGGAGATCTTATCACCATGAATATTTTTTGTATGAAAATACCTTGAAGACCTTGTTTCTATGAGTATTCACCAAGGTACACATAATAAGAAGTCACATTATAGCAAGTACTTTGCAAGGTAGCCACCATTGGATTTCACCCTATATTGATTACTTTCTAAGGTAAGCATATCTGAACATATTTCTGTGGCATGTGATGAAGAAGAGGACACATAAAGATGAAGATATTATTTGAAAAAATCTTTTAAAAAATATCTTGTAGAATTCAAAGGGTTGTGATTGGATGATGAAAAATCATGAGAGGAAGCTAAAGTGTCAAGTAAAGGTTAAAGTTTCATGAATACATGTTCCTTTTATTTTTAGAGACTATGAATAGTCACTTCCATACAAAAGGTCTCCAATTGATCTTCTTAAATAATTGTGTGATACCCACTAGGATAATTTAAGTGATTCCTAGTTGTTGAGTCTTTATAGTGATATATGGAGAAATAATGATTGTAAGTTTTTGTACAAGAATTTGTATGGGAAGGAACTAAAGTTGTGTCTACAAATTCCATATCAAGGTAGGATAAAAACTAAAATATGAATCGAAAGTGGAATGGGAGTGTAGTTTCCTCACCCACTAGATATTTTACCTTCCTTGGTTTGTCAAGGATAAATCATGCATTTATATCTTCTTATTATTCATTTTATTTCTTTTATATGTGTTAAATACTTTAAACATTCATTTCCAATAGTGTTTATGTTTTTAACATATAAATTAGAATCATTATCATCACTTTTTAAATTAATACTTTAAATGGATCCATGTTAGTGAAACCTAGTGTGAAATATCTAGATCATTTATGGATCACCCAATATGGCATAATTCATAGTAAGACTCAATATATATATACAGAGTAGAAGAGACTTCACCCATTTAGATATATGGTCATTTTATATCTATATGGCGATGATTCCTAAGGAAATTAAAACATTTTAATATAACTTTTTTACGCCAAAAGGCATGCTATAAGTTAGAAAAAGCGCTAAGACTTACCAACAATAGGTGAATGGATAGTAGGGATGATTCTATAGACAATGTTGATGTAAGTCTCATTTACAACCATCCACGTGGCCATCTAGGTGTCATGTTTCCACATGGAAAATCATGGATGAAAAAAACCCATCCCAACACATTCTCATCAATTGATGCTGACACAACACCAACGCAAATAGAAATCAAAGGCACAAAATCTTTCAATGTCATCTGCAATCAAAATGACATTATGCTAAACAACAATTTGTGATTTTGGAGTTTCTCAATTTCGTTCAAGACTCACTACCTCTATTCCTATCTGAAGAGTGCCACATTGTTACCATATTTGGGAGGAGAGACGAAATATTTGAGATTAAGTACCAAGTAAGAAGGTGGAGTATCGGGGTGTGTTCCAAGAAAGGTAGAGCATGTCACCTTGTTTATCTTCCATCAATTTCTCAAAGAGCATGATGTTTAGGCTAAGGCATTTTACAGAAAGATGAATCATAAAGGGCTTCCATAGCTTTAGCTTCACATAAAACCTATTATGGTGAAATCATAGTACTTCTGATTGTTCACAAGTGAATTGTTGAGGAATTCACCGTGATTTTTCAAACATGGAGTTATCCCAAATGTGGGACTTTGAAATCGGGATAACCCTCCAAAGAAGGCCGACTTATTGTCCTATCTTAGTGCCAAAACTCCAAATTGCAAAGAGTTTGTGATTTTTAAACCTAATCTAATATTTCCAAGGAGACATAGATAGAGGAAATGAATGACAATAAAACTTACTCTAAGGCAAGGTGATGCACCAAGAAGGAGTGTTGAACAACCTACATAATAAACACAACACTAAGTATAACCTTGTAATGAAAACAACAACAATACACAATAACCCGTCATGCAATGAAATATTAGAAAGTTGCAATATAACATATAAGAGGGTTTCAAGCATCCACATATATGATTTTATTACTCCCAAAGTTGATACAATACATCACATTTATGGCTAAAGGCACAAGATTTTGCATTACAATGTTCAATAGGGAGATTTGAAATCTCCACAAATATCTTACAGACAAAAAATAAGGGAGGGGCATATATAAGTCTTCTAACCTTTTTAAATTAGCCCCTCATTACAATGATGGGTGCCACTCTAAAACTCATACCTCTATGTACCATTATGTTTTGGGGAAGAAAGGAAGCCCATACCTTCATCATATTGGTAGGTGAGAAATCTGGAAACATTCCTCTAAATGGTAGGTTGTAGGACACAAGGATATTTCCAAAATTTCCTATTTTATGCAAATCTGAGATCCCAGTCAAAAGTTTTGGCCATCTAAAGATGAGTTTTCCATACTATGATAAATGTGAGTGGTTTGTCTACCTTTTAAGAGATTTGACCCTTCATCGCACCCTCTGAAATATGAATTTTTAGAATTTAGGGATTCGAGCTTTGATATTATGTCTACAGAGGTCGAATTATTATTCATATAACAAGCTAGCTCAAGAATTCTTATATGTCCAACCTCCAATGTCTAAAATTTAGACTTCAAATTTCGAACTATAAAATCATATTATGCAGCAACATTCATCACTTGAGCCAAAATTTTCTGAAATGCCGAAACCCCAAAGTCTAAAATTCAAAATTTGGGTCTTCGAGCTTTGGGTTTTTGGGATTTCAAGGATTTTTGTTTGGGAATTCGCCATTTTTCAAGGATGCAGATTTTGGGATTTTCCACCCATCCGATCAACTAATTTATCCGAAATCTTGAAATCCTTTGAAGTCCAATTTCTCCTCCCTGACTTTAGGTTTTTCAGGATTTTCTCCTCCCTGCGTGGCACTATTAATCGTTCTTCCTGACTATCACCAACCCCGAACACTCAAATGTATGAAGTCTAAATTTCAGAATTCATACTTTAATTTCCTTCGTACCTTCGAGCTCTCTCGATTTGGAATTTCACCACCGAGTCCAAATATCTACCACTTAAACATGATCACCTCGAGCCCAAAATGAAATATACCATGACTAAATCAATCCCTCAATTTTCTTCGTGTACAAGCTCATTTATGTCAAATTTCAAATGAGGGGAAAAATCGATAAAAGTACCTCGCACCTACACCTTCGTAAGAAAGGGGTTCAACAAAGATAAGAAGTATTTCTTAGTTAAATCAAAATTTTGGCTTATGGATTTAAAATGGTTTAGGATCTCGACTTCTACAAGGATCATTTGGTTCTCTTTATCATGTATTTTCGAGGCAGGTGTTGGTACCCAAATTTATTCTCCTTCAAAGGCCAAGCAACATCATGGATTTAACAACACACTCGGAGGCGACAATTTAGATGATTATATGTGTCGTTTTTCACGCCCCATTCACTCGAACACGGGCCAAGCAATCTATCCCCTCGATCTTTTAGAAGTGTGCTTAGTCTTTGAAAAGGAGTGGGTAGCACCTTAAAAGGATGTGATCTTATCCCGACTATTTTAGGTTGTGCCTTTCAACCAAGGTAAGAGAACATATTTTGTAACCTTTGTTTGTTCAAAGGAGATACATATACCTTTCTTTTTAACCATAAATTTTATGGGAGGACCTTGGGGAAAATATGATCAACACTCCAAATCAATCTCACGAGTTGTCACTTACATAATAAACAACGTATGAATAAAATTAAGAAAAAAATACCATATTTTTTGCCAATTTTTTTATTGTGAAGATATTTTCACAACAAGACAAAGTTTACTAAAGACATTTGGAAACTTGATCTGTTTCGCATACTTTAGTAAAAGGATTTTGGTCTTATGTGGGTATACAGAGAAAAAATAGGGGTGTAGATGGGTAGGATTAGTTGTTTTAAATATATTTTTGGTGGGAGGGGAGACAGGTGGACTTGACTCACCGCATCTCTCGAGAGCTTATGCAAAATGCAAAGATTCAATCAACAAAATGCCACAAAAATTAAATTGTTTCCTCAACTAGAATCAATGGAGGCCCAGATTAGCACTCTTTCACACAACTTGTGGGATTCTATCACGAAGGCTCATGTTAGAGAACCCAATAAACACCAAGATTTAAACCAAGTCATGCTTGAGGTACACCTAGAGGTTTATAGAGAATCTCTATCAACAAGATGAAAGAAAAGTGATTTTAAACTATTTATCCCACTCCTAGATGAAGGCTCTTCCGAGAAATGAAATTGCGGGTGCCACTAAACTATCACAAGGACCCGAGACCTCGTGTGATTCGACCAAACTTTGGCACAAGATTGCAACAAATAAGAAAAACCAATCGCATGCATTCATGGATGAAATAAATACACTTTACTCAATATTAACAAAATAACTCAAAGTTTGATCAAATTTATTTCATAAGGAAATTTTCCAGAATAATCCCAAAGCATGTTGTTGTCAGACACTTACAACCACCTCGACATGATCAAATTTGACACAAAGAAAGATATACAGCTTCTTAAATGGCTTCTCAAAATGGATGGGCTCTATCAAGCTTTTTCTCGCAGAGAGAATCACCCCGACCTTTCTAAAAACTCCCAACCATTTAAATGATGAATTCATGTCATTTATAGCATTTACAATAGACCCCCTTTTCTCCCAAAAGATCCAAACATTGAATGCTAGTATTGTGGTCATGATCACAATCGCAATTCCCGTAATCGGATCTGCAAGAAGTTACCAGTGCTCGAGGAAAATCTCTTCGATTACTTCCCGCATTCAACTCCTTTCTCTGGAAACACACACCTCGATCCATTCACAACCACTTTTGCCTCTAATCACAAATCCGGATCTTTGTGTGCTCGGAGAAGAAAAGTGAAAACCAGATCGGGCTCAAGAGTCAAGACCATTTTAATGGCGAAAGACACCTCCAGATCTCTTCCACCAAACTCTAGATATCGAAATTAACTCGCCCCTCTATTTGGCATGTAGAAAATAGGAAGAAATGATGAAAACTCACACTTCTAGGATCTTTATAGTAAAAATGGGGGGAAAATCATATTTAGATGAATAGTTGTCATTGATCTTTGATTTGAATATGGGCCATCCAAGTGGAAGATCCAAAATGAGCTTGGGGGCTTCCTTTTTACCTTTTTCCTAACCCTTTGAAAAAATGTAAAAATGTTACATTTTGGTCCGCACCTCCGCTTCTAAAAATGGGCCTGACACATGTCCTGAGGTGGGTCTCAAAGGAACCGTGGAAAAATTCTATCATTTGACCCTCTTTTGGAAAAAGGAAAATTTTCCAAGTTTCCCCGCAGCTCCGCCCTTCGGCTTCAATTTTATGATGTGGGTCCCAGCGGAACCCCGGGTCTTTTTATGCCTTTAAAACCCTTTCCCTCAAAGGGAAAAATTCTAACTTTTCCTCAGAAATCCCGCACCTCTGCCGTTGACTCGAAGCAAGCTTTGACCTTTTCCATCAGGTTTGCGGGCCATTTTTGATATTTTAACCTTTATGAGGAAAAGAAGCAAAAATTTTAAGTTGCCTTGGATGGTCTGCTTCCCCTATCCCTTATGAATTTTAAAATTGTCACGTGTCACAATGGCGCACCTTAAGGAGGTCCCTAAAATTTCAAACCTTGAATGAGCGCGGGCTTGCCATGTGTCTTGTTTCCAGCGAGATTTGTCTCGAATGCTCAAGCTTAGCGGAAGGTGCCATGTGTCATGCTTCGAGGCAGTCTCCTTTTGGTCGTTGAAAAGTCTAAGTAAAATGCAAAGCAAGCGGATGCCTCAAAGTGTCATCCTGGCACTTTTTTAAAATGAAACTCAAGGGCCGGTCCCCGAACATGCGCGATTCCTCCACGTGTCTCCATAGCGCAACTTCAAGATGGTGCACAAAGCGGAGACCATGAATGAGCGCAAGCTCGCCACGTGTCCTGTTCCGCCAAACTTCTCCAACTACATAAAAATTTGTCTAAGTTCGGGCCAAGCAGCGGAAGCCTCCACGTGTCCTCTCGACACTACTCCAAGGCAAAACCCAAAAGTAGATCTTCAAATGAGCGTCGTTCATCCACATCTCGTGGACTTCCCAAAAACATTTTGAAATTTTTCTAAGTATGGGAAACCCAACTAAGCCTCCACATGTCTCTATCCTACCAACCCTCAACATGTCCTCCCGACGCTTCTTCTAAGCCAAAAAAAAAGTAGACCTTTAAATGAGCATCATTCCTCCATGTGGAAACATTCTAAAGTTGAGGCCTTTTAATAGAATTTTTGAAGTATTTAGCCTAGCCGCATCCAACCAAAAGGTGCCACATCCCCTACATATGCAAGGATTGTAAATTTGACTGGGAGAAATGCTCGTCAAACCGTAAAATATAGAAAAATGACCATTTGAGCCTGAAAATGAAATTTCCTTCAAGGACAGAGAGTTTAGAATGTTACAAGGCTCAAATACGTTCCTCAGGGACATATCAACTCATTCTTCTTCTAGTATTTAAGGCAAAAATGACAAGAACGACAAATTCCTTGATCTGTGGAAATAGAGGGAACGAGAAAACGTGAGTTTTTGAAGGGACAGAGCACGGGGACTCAAACTACGAGACCTTTTCCAGAGGAATAAAGAATCAAGGAGACAAATACGAGCCACACATGATCTTTGACCTAGGAGTAGATTAAAAATGGGAATAAGACAAACCAAGCACAATACGGGAATAATGATGGAGGCTATGAATCAATAAATTTTTCAAAGGCACAAATGGGGCAAGACAATTTTGAGCACCAACAGCGGGAAGACTCCTCATTTACACATTTATATTGGAGGGTTTTCCTTCTAGTGTAAAAAGAATAAGAGTGTGAATGACGGCCTCAACATTGAGAGTGAGAGAAGAGTGTACCCTCATCCGCTAACTTTGCCTTTTCCTCTCCATATTCCCATGTCTCTTGTATGACTTTGTATTCAAACAAAATCTAACATGGTAGCCATGACTACTTCAACACCGTGTTCCAATATGAAATTCAATAAAATATTATAAGTTTAGGTTTATTGATGCTATTTTACGATTTTATGTCACAAGTAGAGAAATATTTTTGAGAACTCCTTTCATCGTCTCCTAATTTTGTTTGTATGGCCAACAAATGGAACTTATTCACACTCGTTTAATGTAAAATTTTGATCCCAGAAATTTAAATAAAAAAATCCATAAATATTATATTGTTACGCTGAAAGGCGTTCTTTAATATGGAAAATGCCACAGAGTTTCTGACAGGGGTAGTTAAATTGGTGGCCAAAAATTCAAAGAAAAAAAAAAACCGCCTTTGGTGACTTGGCAGGGGTAAAAACAATTAATGTTATTATTGCGATATGCAGTCAAAGCAAAGCAGCGTTCCTCTCCTCCTTCTGCATACTTAAACCCTAATAATTAAGGCTAAGCCATCCATAATCAAAGTTGAAAGATAAGGTGGATTCCTATAGAAAGTACAGCTAGAACGAATTGGGATGAAAGAAAAAACTACTACTATGCATTTTCTCGAATGGTATGCGAATTGACGCCTTCTAATCGTCTTGTGTATATTCATTTTCAAATATTTTCTTGCATCTATCGGGGTTTTAGGATTTGCAGTGCCGAAGATAGTTGTTTTTTTTTAATTTTTAATCTCTCACGGGTTTAGGGTTTGAGGTTATATGATATCATAATATGGAAAAGGTTTAAGGGAATGGCAGAAAATAGAGAAGAGAAGGAAGATCGTTATAGGGTTTCACAGGAGGAAATAAGGAGTTGGTTTGTACATTCCATTAGGAATAATCTATCATCCCTATAACCCTAAACCATGTTTTGGATGCATTGTAGTTCTGCGGGAAATGATGGTGTTTCCACTACTACATTGAGTCATGCGTGTGTAAGCGGAGCTTTGTGAGAAAAGGAAGACACCGTCATAGCTTGCCGGATTTTTAGAGAGGCATATTTTTCCCCATAATTTTACTTAATTATTTTAGTTTTTGTCTACTAATCTTTATGGAAATCCATTTTTCCCTGAAACCCATTGTTTTCATTATAGCGATGACATGCAAGACGTGTTGTTTGCGGTATCGTATCAAGCAACTTTGGGAAGAAAGTTGCAGGGAATTTGTTATCCTCATTTTTTTGCATTATTGTGAAAATATTTGGGGCTGATGTTATTTCAGTTTGGCAATACTATTTTGTATTAAAAACTATTGCACTTCCATGATTTGGCTAAATTTTAGTGATTTTAATACATGCCTTGATGCATTTTTGATAGATGTACTCTGAACAAAGGGATTTTTTTTGGTTTTTTATATACCGAGCGCTATTTTTAGTGGCATGTTTTTTTCTCATATCATGTTAATCGAAGGATAAAATATTGAATTGACTTACATAAATGAGGCATATTCTCAAAATCACAAGACTGCTAACAACTCTTTTGGCTATCTTGATTTCTTTATTACACTTATCTATTATTTCACAAAAAACGTTTTATTGGTAACCTCTTTTATTTTTATTATTATCTATAATTTGTATAATATTGTGGTTAGGAGATATGTAGTGGAAACAATTATTGGCATGCATTATTTCTGACTAAATGAATTGGGTTTTGTTTATTTTCTCTCGATAGCCAGTATATTTTATTGTATAGTTGGGTACATGGAAGGTTGAGGAGGTCATGTCAAACAAAAATTCACAAGGAAAACTCTTGTCGTTGGTATTTATTGTTGCCTGAGCAAGCGCGGAGAATAGCCTAAGATAATGATCTATAAAGATGGCACAAAAACAACTGACTACCATGTTTTGCGGTTATCAAATTCAACAACTACACCGCTCGAGATGGGATTCTCATATGTATCTTCTTAGAAGAAAGAAAGAGTTTTGCATTGGTCCCCCTAACATTTTCTCCACTCAAGGATTTTTCCTCTCTCAATCCCCTTCTTCACCGCCCCTCTTCCTCCTTCAATATTTCACTCCTTCAAGTTTAAGTTCTTCATCGCATCCTTATCGACGTCTTCATTGCACCTCTTAGTGCGATATGAATAGTGTATAAATACCACTATTTTACGTTTTTTGAAGGGCACGATTGAAAATTTACCAACTACAAAGTGTTTGACAGGTATAGGTGGCCGTCAAAGTTAACCCGGGAGGGGTGCAACTGTGATCACGATCATACTGTAACACGATTGTTGCATGCAAATATTTGTTTCTAACAATGTAAAGTCCCTTTCATGGCAAGGCGGATGGCTGAGCTATCTCAATCCCTATGGACTCGCAGAAACAAAAATACTTTTTCCAAGCTCGCTCACTCTGCCGCGGCTTCCCATGCACTCGTATCAGAGCAGAAACCAAACTCAAAACAACTGAAACTATCACAAGAAACTCGTTGGCATATGACAGCACTGTGCAAGGAAAATCAATTGAAGGAAGCGCTTTGTGGTTTACTTATGATGGACAGGTAATGCATTCCACCCAATGCGTATACTTATACTTTTGTCTTACAGAAGTGCATCGATACGAAAGCCATTGCAGTGGGACAACGGCTGCAGGCCCATATGGTACAATCTGGTTTTAACCCAGATGTATATTTAACTACCAAACTGGTGGTTATGTATGCCAAATCTGGATTTATATCGGATGCGCGCCAACTGTTTGACAAAATGACTGAACGAAATTCGGTTTCATGGAACACTCTTGTCATAGGATACGCTCAGCATGGTCAGGGCCACGAGGCATTGGTGTTTTTCAATGAGATGAGGCGGGCAGGGATAATGCAAGACGATTACAGTTTCTCCAGCGTTCTCAAGGGATGCGCTGGATTGGGCTTTCTGGAACAGGGAAAACAGGTACATCAGTGCATGATAAAGTCGGGGTATGAATCCAATGTAGTTGTAGGTAGCGCACTTGTTGATATGTATGTAAAATGTTGTAGTATAGAGGACGCACGCAATGTGTTTGACAACATGTCCGAACGAGATGTGGTCTTGTGGACGAGTATTATTGCAGGGTATGCTCAAAATGAACTTGCAAGCGAGAGCTTTGAGATTTTTGAGCAAATGCTGTGCACAGATGTGAAACCTAACCATTTCACCTTTGGTGGTGTTCTTATGGCATGTTCGTGCCTGGAAGCCCTTGAACAAGGCAAGCAAATCCATGGATCAATAGTCAAGAGTGGACTTCTTGTAAATGTGGTTTTGGGCAATGTTTTGATTGATATGTATTGTAAATGTGACAGTGTCGAGGATGCATGCAAAGTGTTTGTTGAAATGCCTCAAAGAAGCAAAGTATCATGGAATGCACTGGTAGCTGGATATGCACAGCAAGGTTACGAGAAGGAAGCTTTGGCACTTTTTAGTCAAATGCAACAGACAAACATGATGGCGGATGACTTCACCTTCGCAAGCCTTCTGAGGGCATGTGCAGTTTTAGCACACAAAAGACAAGGAATACAGCTCCATGCTGCATTAATTAAGAGCGGCTTTGAGTCTCAAGAGGTTTTGGGATGTGCCCTTATTGATATGTATGCCAAATGTGGGAGTATAGAGGATGCACGCTTTATTTTTGATGAAATATCTAGTCACAATATGGTTTCGGGGAATACAATGTTAACAGCATATGCCCAGAGTGATCTAGGCGAGGAAGCTTTAGATGTTTTTCATCAGATGCAAAAACAGGCATTAGATCAGATCTATTCACCATCGCGAGCCTTTTGCAAGCATGTGCAGGTGTAGCCGACCTTGATCTGGGTCGACAAATTCATTCTCACATATTCAAAACTGGACTTGAATCGGATATTGCTTTTGAAAATTCTCTCATTGATATGTATGCGAAGTCTGGGAGCATTGAGGATGCCCGCCAAGTGTTTGAGGAAATGTCTGAAAGAAGTTCTGTCTCGTGGACTTCAATTATTTTAGGATATGGCAAACATGGACTTGGAAAAGAAGCTGTCCAACTGTTTGAGAAAATGCGACTAACTGACATGAAACTGGACCATGTTACTTTCTTAGCCGTTTTATTTGCTTGTAGTCATGCGGGCCTTGTAGATGAAGGCTGGCAATACTTTCATTCTATGACTAGGGAGCACTCTATTTCCCCAAGAGCTGAGCACTATGGCTGCATGATTGACCTTCTTGGTCGTGCTGGATTCTTGGATGAGGCATACGATTTTGTAATGAATATACCAATGGAACCTAATACAGCTATGTGGGGAGCGTTACTTGGTGCCTGCATAAATCATGATAATAAAAAGCTAGGAAAACTTGTTGCGGAACGTTTATTTGAGTTAGATCCTCAAAAGGCTGGAAACTATGTGGCATTGTCAAACATATATGCAGCAGTAGGTGAGTGGGAGGAAGTAGCAGAGATCAGAAAGTTGATGAAAGACAGGGGTGTTGTTAAGGAGCAAGGACGCAGTTGGATTGTAGTCAATAAGAGAGTACATGAATTCTGTGTAAAGAGGCACACAAATGGCAGAGATTTATGCACAAGGAACCAGTTTGGCTGCTGAGATGAATAAAGCCGGCTATGTGCCCAATGTAAAATCTGTATTGCACGTTGGGGAGGAGCAGAAGAAAGGCATTCTTTATTACCATAGTGTGAAGTTAGCAAATTTTTGTGTTGTTAGCATACCTCATAGGATGCCTGTATGAACTGTTAAAAAAATTTGTGTCTGTGGTGCTTGCCATGCTGCAACTAAGTTTATATCTAGGATTGTTGCTCAAGAAGTTGTTGGAAGAGATGCAAGCCACTTTCATCATTTGAACTTGAAGCATGGATTGCGTTGAATAATCTTTTCTTACAATTGAGGATTGTGTGTTTCAACGAAACATTAAGCCCACGTACTGGGGAGAGCAGGACTATCTGGAGGTTCTCTTAAGGGGAAGCTTCCAAGCAAGGAAAATGGTAAGTCCAAATAGAAGGAAAAAAAGCGATTTCCCGTCTCTCCATTAGGGAGGCATGATCCATTGTGGATCAGTGTTTTAGTCACAGATCAGAGTTGTGGACGGGGTCACTTGGAATCTGCTCTCTCAACAACATGAATCGACAATGTGGTGATTTTGAAATCAGTATTAGACCCTTGAAATCTGGTCCTATTAGCTCCATTCTCTTGTTGCCCGTTTTTCCAACTCCTTGGCAGCATTCCCACCATTTACATTCCTACCAGGCAGGTACATACTGATTTCCAGCGGGACTGTCAGGAAACCTGTGAGACCATCAAGAAAGGGAAGCTATGAGATGACCTAGAAGGAAAAGTGAAACTTTGAATGGCTGTAGTTTCCAGTTGAACAAATTTGAGAAATTTAAATCGGCAAGAATGCAACCCATCAGACCATGTCAATAATTGCATTCATTTTTACACTAGGCAAAGGTGGCTCGCTTGGTTACATTCTCAGTGGTAGCCAGGTAATTGTGCCAAGGTCAAGATGTCTGAGACAGAGTAATCCTTGTAGCACTTTGGAAATGTGTCACATTCACAGTTTTATTCCAGTGAGAGCACTTCTCTATATTTCAGATGTATCAACATTATAGCCCTGAAGCATTCCCAAATCTTGGCACGACTATAGCATTTGGGAGTAATATATTCAGAGAAAATGCATTCGTGAATATGGTGTACTAAATAAAAGAAGCAAGCTGATTATTTGAGCATATAGTTTATCCACCCCAAGAGGGTTTTCTCCCTGCGAATATTGGTAGTTCTATTGTGTGTGTGGCTATCTTGTAGTTCTCTGCAGACTCCAGAGTATGCCCATTATATTGCTGCAAAGGATAAAAGGTATTCAATTGATTACTTAATTTCATCAATTTCAGTAGCATTTCCATAAATTTCAGATGTGTGCATAATGAAATCAGCAATATGATTTTGAATGCATATATGTAGTGAATTGTATCAGCTATAAGTTGTGCCATAAATAACCCCAAACTGACGAGCAAAACATGATTTTCATGTGTCCAAGCTACAAAGCTGGTCGACTTCCTTTATTCATTTGTGCAAGGCAGCAAGAGCAATTTGTAAGGATCTAACATAGCAGTGCTTAAGCAATTCATTTTTTAATTAACTGATAAGGCCATTTGGCAGGCAGAGCAGTAAAACAATATCTATAACGGGGTTGCAGTCTTGTTGGGAAGCAATGCAAACCTAAATCTCTCTGAAGTTGGCTATGTAATTTACTTAATTTGCATTTTGTGTGTGTCATTTTGTTGGAAGCCACTTGATGAAACTATGGAAACCATTAAGAAGCAATTGTTCTGGCAATCTGGGTGTAGAACAGAAACATAAATCTTGCTTCAAATAATGTAAGTGGAGGATTTTGGGCAAACATTTTGCCTTAAGACACGTGGAAAAGGTTGAAGAGATTTACACTTTGGCTGTTTAAGTTTATATTACAAATGGTGATTCAGACATGGGCTGAGCCAATTTGCATTTTGTTCGCATAAATGGTTGAAATGTCAGGGAAAAAGTTTATAGTTCTTCTGGTTCGCACAATAAAGAGAATCTTAGGAGTCAGCATATGATGCAATCCTTGGATGACCATGATAAAGGAGAACAAAAGCAATTTAGAAGAAGTGCCAAACATTTTGGCAATAAAGCAAACATTTATGGTTGTGTTGTATCATTTATTATTTCTTGGCCTTTATCTCTATACTAAACTGAATTTTATTGTTATTACTTTATTCCAAACACTATATTAATCGACACTCGCTTACTCTGAAGATTAGTTCATGGCATACATAATTGCCATCATTTGATATATCAATCACTATTATTAATCACTTTCGGTTCAAATGATTTCACTTCATTCCATCTATTACACTACAAGGTGGGGAACGTATGCGCTAGTTATGCAAACCCATCTCCTCTAATATAAATCAATACAGGAATTTAATGACTCAATGGTCAGCTCCAACTAATATTAAATTACCAAAATAGAAATACTGTTGCATTTATTGCAAATGCAGGGGTAAAATTATCGAATTCACAACTACCAAATACTACACTTGTTAAGTCACACCCATATAATGCACATTGGGGGCATAAGACATCATTCACTTTCGAATTTGTGGGGATTTCAAATTCTGTACCTAGATCCATCTACAATGGTGTGCTGCCATAAATTAGGAAGCGTTATTTTGGGGTGACTATAAATTCCCATGACATCCTTCCTTTGGTATCGAGACACCCAATTCCCACCCATCTTTAAATTTCCTATTGGGGATTGGTCACCCCAATTCTTCACATGAAAAATATAATATTAATATCTTTGAGTACATTTTGACACCTACAACATGTTCTCCCTATCCTCACGTGGGTCAATCGACAATTCATGTTCTTCGCCAAGCTATGGTTACTTTCTCAACTGTGTACAACTCTCTCTACTTTGTCACTATCATGTATGATCCCTTTCTCCTTTAAACTATAAAATTTTATCCACTAGCTTAAAGGTGGCAAATGTAGACACCAAAATTGGCACAAAATCCTTATTACATCACGCATTTTTGGAAAATTATAGATATATGGGTTTTGAATGATGAAACTATAACTTAGTGGTGTAAGCCCTTGTGTTGCTTTCATATTGTTTGATTGACTTCTTTAACTCTTTCATATTCTTGTGTCATGTCATAGAGATCTCTAACTATTGCATTTAACTATTTGACTTGGTTGACTTTGGTATAGGACCATATAACATGGTCCACACCATTGTACATGCCTAGTCCCAAACCATACGATCCTATACCCTTTTACTTTTGGGTCTTTTCATCATGTTAGGGTTGTTCATTAGTCTTTTTTATTTCACACCTTATTTTGTGGGTTGGCATAGCACACCATTAGGTTTAAATTTAAAAGTAAATGACTCCTATATATACAAGTTGTCTATAAGTATTTATCATCTAGCAATCACCTATTTATTTATCAATCTACTAGCTAAAATTCAAGTGTTGTTATAGCATATCTCATGAGCACATCACAAGGGGGAAAATAATAATTTCAAGTGTTCTACATTCTACATAAAAGGGCTTCAATCGGGGGAGCTTATTCCAATATCGTTGTTGAGGCACAAGGGGAAAATCTAGGTTAAGGGAATAGTTTCGTACACATGTGCACATGCGCTAGAAAAACTACATGGAGTTTGAAATGTAGTTCAACGTTCAATCTCAATCACATGGAGTGACCAATCACATGTTGTGATTCTAGACCCTTTTTCTAAAGAGGGGGACACAAAAACTTCATTTCATGTACTTTTAGAGCATGTTGTACTAATCTTGGTGCATAAAGTGAAAAAAAAAAAAAAAGTGCAAACTTTTATTTTATGTTTGGTTCTATCACACGAGATCTTTGATTTCATAAAGCAGTTGTTCTCGGTATATACGGTGCTCGTGGGAAGCGCTTACGGTGATGATGCGCGCGACTACTACTACATTTAACGCCTAACACATCTCTGCCTAAACGCTGTCCTGGCATCGACCCTCTAAAATCGACGGAGAGTAATAAGGACACAATACACACACACATTTGAGCCCTCCCATCCGCTTTGTGCTTGCACAAAGCCCTCTCCGTGATCGCCTAAGTACCACGTACTAAATTCTTTCACGTGCGTTAACACCTCTTTCCGCACTCGACGGGGGTATATTGAAAGGGTGATCTTCTTCCACGTACCGACGGGGTATATCTAAGGGAGTGTATATAAAAGGTTTGGTATATCGTCTGACGGTATATCGAGAGGGAGACCATAAACTTGGAGTGATAAGAGCCTTACCCTTTGTCGAAATTCAGAGTTTCTGTAAATTCGATCACAGAAATGGGTGCACAAGCACCAAAGTTCTTCTCGCACATTCACAACTACTTAGAGGAGACAACTATGCCGCATGGAAACCGAAGATCAAGATATTACTTGAGTTTGAAGACCTATGGACAACAGAGATGGAAAAACAACAAGATCACTTGATGATGGAAGACAACAAGTTCAATTTGACAGGCCAATCAAAAGGCCAAGTTGATCATCTTGTTTAGCGTAATGCATTTATGTGCAACCCCACATTAGAGATGCCACATCGGCCAAGGATGCATGGGATAAGTTGAGCACACTATATGAGGCAAAGAACAAGAATGCCATCCTCAACCTACTATCACAACTGCATACTCTCAAGTTCAAGCACAATGAGAAGGTTGAAGTTTTTTTGAGACGAGTTGCTACTTTGAGGGCATCTCTATTGGCATTGGGAAAAGAGATAAGTGATGAAGACCTCGCACTAATCAGTTGCGAGCACTTCCTCCTTCCTACATAATCTTTGTGACAACTATCAATATGAGTGAACACACAGTCACCTTTGAGAAGTTGGTCAATCTACTCCAACAAGAAGAGATAATGAACAACAAAGATCATGAAGATGAGCAAGCACTATCTTCCAATCATAAAGGAAAGGGGAAATTTCAGTCCAATCACAAGAAGTCCCAACAAAATCAAAGTCAACAAAGGTACCAAAGTCAACGAGACAACACCAAGAAGTGTCCCATTTGCAATAGAGGGGGACATGACATCAAAGATTGTTGGTACAATTCCTACAAAAAGGGTTCATCAAGCAATTCAAAACCCAATAACCAACAGGGTAACAACAATTCAAATCAAGGGAAGTCCAACAACAACAACAATCAAGGGCAGAAAAATGGTAATTGCAAAGAAAACCCAAACAACAAGGGTACATCACGAACATGAGGATGATTCAGATGAAGGACACCACATGTATTCTAGCTCAATTTGATGAAGAAACCAAGTCCACACAAGATATTTGGTATGTTGACTCGGGTGCAACTCGACACATGACTGGACGCAAGGATTGGTTCTACACACTACGTGACTCACCTAACAAGAACCATGTGTCATTAGGTGATGACTCATCATACAGTGTCAAGGGGATTGGAAACATTTCACTACCTCTCGAAAGCATGACTCAAAATCACAAATGTATCAGATGTACCGGGTCGACCAAGAATTTGTTATCGCTAGTCAACTCCTCGATCACAACTTGAAGTTGGATTTGACAAGAATAATGGAGAAAAAGTGTGCTTGATAAGAGATAAGTCAAGAGGTTCCAAGATCAGAGCAAGAGCCTCCAATGTGGGACGATGTTCCAACTTGATTTTGTCCACAAGGATGATCAAGCTCTAGTGGCCAAAGACACAATCTGCAAAACTATGGCATCGCATATATGGTCACATCAGTTTTGGCTATCTCCAAACACTTCAAAAGGGCAACATGGTGAAAGGATTGCCTACACTCAAGCACAACACCGACAAGTGTCACAATTGCCTACTGAAAGCAACATAGAGTACCCTTCTAAGAACACATATAGAGCTAAGGGAAAGCTTGATTTGGTGCACACCGATTCATGTGGGCCCATGCAACCAAGTCATTCTCGATGTCAATACTTCATGCTTTGTGTTGATGACTACTCAAGAAAGATGTGGATATATTGTCTAAGAAACAAGAGTCAAGCCTTTGAGACATTTCCCGTAAGTTCAAAGCACTTGTTGAGAATGAAGTCGGTCGCAAGATCAAAACTCTTCGCTCAAATCGAGGGGGAATTCACAAGCAATGAGTTCAAGACTTACCTGAAGCTCATGGGATTCGGCCGACAAATGCCTCCTACTCACACACCACAACAAAATGGTATAGTTGAGAGAAGGAATCGTACTATCATGAAATGGTGCGATGTATGATCGATGACTCATGTTTAACAAAGACATTTTGGGCGTAAGCCGCAAGAACTCAAGCTTCTATTTGTTGAACAGAGTGCCCACAAGAGCTCTCAAGGAGTGACACCTCAAGAAGCATGGTCAAATCGAAACCATCAATTACACACCTAAGAGTATTTGGGTGTAAAGCTAGCATGCACATACCCAAGAAGAACAGAACAAGTTGATATGAAAGCCGAGAAACCGATATTCATTGATACAAAGAAGAAGCACTTGGGCACAGACATGGGATCCAAAAGCAAAGAAAGTATACACAAGTAGGGATGTTGAGTTCTTTGAGAAGAAACAAACAAATGCTCCACTCAACGACTCAACAAACATGCGTAATACACCTCTTGTGAAGACAAATTTGATGTTCCCACCGAAGATGACAAAGATGAATCGATGATGGTGAAAACTGATCCACAACAAGCTAATGGAACAACTAAGAAGTTATCTAAATGGTATACTCAATTAATAAGAGATGCAAATTGGATGAAGCACCTAAGCACATCATCCAATCCTCGACCTGAACACGCAAAATAAGCTCGTGAAGAGGTCAATTATGCCCTAATGAGCAGAGTTGTGTTGAAATAGTTTGAGCCATCTACGCTCGTGAAGCCCTACAATCAAAAGCTTGAAAGATGCCATGGATTCGAGTATCACCAATGATGAAGAACAACACATGGCAACTTGTCGACCTTCCACCAGGGAAGAAACCCATTGGATGCAGATGGATATTCAAGACTAAGTACAAATCGATGGGACTATTTACAAGTATAAAGCAAGGCTTGTAAAGAAAGGGTATGCACAACAAGAAGGCATTAATTATGAGGAGACATTTGCTCCCACAAACAAGATCAAGACAATCAGATGATCTTTGCTCTAATGCACAATTTGGTTGGAAAGTCCACCAAATGGATGTGAAAAGTGCCTTTCTTAATGGAGATTTGCAAGAAGAAGTCTATATGACTCAGCCAGAGGGTTATGTAATACTAGGAAAAGAGATGATGGTATGCAGACTCATAAAATCTCTATATGGCCTAAAACAGGCACCCTGGCATGGTACATCAAAATTGATGAGCATCTCATAAGTCATGGATTCGAAAGGAATCCTTATGACCCCAATCTCTACCTCAAAAGCAAGGGGGAGATTGTCATTGTGGTTGTTTATATCGACGATCTAGTCATTACAGCAGCGCTCAATGAAGATGATCGATGCAACAAAGAAGGATTTTAATCGATCGCTCGACATGACAGATCTCGGCTCATGCACTATTGTCTTGGGTCGAAGTATGGCAAAAGAGAATCATATCTTTGTGTCACGCTTGAAATACACCAAGACAACGCTCGAGAAATTCAAGATGATGGATCGCACTCCTATTGCTACACCTATGGAAGCGAGACTTCAGCTTATCTCTGCTCCGATCCATCACCACTCGGTGAATGCAACTCTCTATCGGCAATGCTGATCGGGAGTCTCATTTACCCGACATATACTAGACCGTAGATATCAGCTTTGGGTCACTATTTATCACGCTTCATGCAAGAACCGAAAATATGTCATCGAAAGCAAAGAAAGAGAATACTCGAGATATCTAAAGGGTACAGATGACCTTGGTTAGAGTACAAGAAGAACGATAACTTTCTTGACAGGATATTCGATTCGATCATGCAGAAACATGGATGATAGGAAGTCAACATCGTGGCTTCGCTTTCTTTATGGGATCTCGGACGATATCATGGAGAAGTAAGAAACAAAACTTTGTTTCTCGCTCTTCTACGTAAGCTGCAGTATCGAGTCAGCAGTGAAGCTGTTTGTGAAGCAATATGGCTACGCCGAATACCGGAAGGAATTGGTCTACCACAACAGTAAATCTACTCCAAGATATGTTGATAATGAAGGAGTTCTCAAGCTTGTTCGCAATCCAAGATTTCATGAGAGAACCAAGCATATTGAAGTACAGTTCATTTCATACGCGAGCATGTCTTCAAGCACAACATACAACTCCAGCTTCTCGCCCTACACCAACAAGGCGATGTTTTCACTAAGTCACTTGCACGTGACAAATTCACACACTGCTCGAGAGTTCCTCTCCACTTCATCGAAACTATGCAAAATTAAGGGGGAATGTTAGCATAATTTAGCATAGGCATATTTATTGCATTTTATTGTATTGTCTTTATTTAATAATGTGCAACATGTGCACTCTAGTCTAGTGACTTGCATTCAATATTGTTATGTTGATAACATTCAATATTGGTATTAGTAGTAATTACATGTGCATGTGAGATGGGTCTTATCATCTCGTAGTTGGTGCCCGATAGGGTGTCATGTCTATCCATATGAGGTCAATGTTCTAATATCTATAAATATTACAGCTCTTCGCATTGTTATGTAATCTGATTTCATGATCAATAATATTTGTGAGGCTTCCGTCCCTCTTTGGTCATTACAATCTTATTCTATTCTATCATTTGGTATCTAAGCTATACCATTATTATAAAAAACTACATGGAGTTTGAAATGTAGTTCAACGTTCAATCTCAATCAAATGGAGTGACCACCGAGGCCAGTCCAACTCAATCATCTAACCTTGTTTTTTTATTATCTAATGTGTACTAAAGTGTTTTACAAGAATATAAGGTTTTTCGCAAGTGTAGGTGTAGATGCGAGGGTTATAGAAAATATGAATATATCAAGATGTGACACAAGCAAATGTGAAGTGACATAAAAAAATCCAGAAGTGGACACTACTTATAGGTCCAAAACCATGCAGAAGAGAACCATAATGGAGTACAGTCTAGTACATAAATTTAGAGTTTAATCCTTTCACATACAACTAGATATTAAGTTGTTGGACACATCCTAGGTTCTACACATCTCAGATTCATCAACGACACAGTAAGAAGTCCACCTGAACTAGCTAAGTCCTCTCTCTAAACCCTAATTGTACTCTTGCTCACTTTATCGATCTATTATGCTTGTAATGCTCTAGTTTTTATTATGTAAATGTAATCTATGTAATCTAAATTGTTTATTTTATTCCTATAACATCTTTAGTCCTATGGTACTTAATTAAATAAACCAATTTAATTAATTTAGGGATGGAATATTTGGTGAACCCACTCACTGTTCGAACCCTTAACCTAGTTTGGATTAGGTCATTTCCATCCTAGCTAGGCCTTTGTCTGCAAGAAATTTTAAGCTGTTGATATTTTTGAGTTTAGCAATTTGGTTCTCAATTCAATGGCGAAAACCCAATGCTATCAAGTAATCCTTCCTTCGATATTGATTGGTCAGCCACTTTTGAATGGAAGATTCTAGCTCATGGCGCTATTTAAATTCCTTGGTATTCCTTTTGCCTTTCAGGCTTCTCCTGATGAGAGCTGGGCAAAGATGTTATTCAAAGAGTGGCCAAAAATTGGACTATCGAATTTACTGAGGACCTTTATCATTGGTCGGGAAATTCCAAAGTTCTTAATACAAACACACGTGTATTACTTGTCGTGTTCACGGTTCCTTTCAAAGCCTCTATTCAAAAGTTGGAAAAGTTGCCAAAGCGCTTTCGAATGGGCTAACGCTTGACAGCAAGAGGATTTCATCGTGGGCTTAGAGAGATCTATTGCTTTCCCATAACTCCTTTACTTGGCCTTAGTTTGACATTTTCAAGTTAAGGGCTGCACTTTGGTGAAATGGATTGTTAGAAGCATCACTTACACAATAAGCTTTTGGATTGAAAGTGCTCTCGCGACATGGCATCAAGAAGGTTCACCTTTATGGTCGCCTTGCCGTGAAAGGATCGGAGGCTTATCAATGAAGCTTTTATAGCCCCAATGCCTGAGAAAGTAATTGGCATTTTTGACTTTGAGATTTGGGAAAGCATGGGAATGCATCAAACCCTTAAAGCTTTCAAATTTCCTCAAAGGTGATGTATACAATGCTCAGAAATGGGCTTTCCATTAACCATCAATCTAATTCGGAGGTGAGCCGATTTTCCGAATAAGATAAGTGAAATACTGTTCAAAGCCCCTTCTCTCAATTTTGAGCTCAAATTTTTCAAACATGGAATCGATTTATATCAAGATTTATTCTTTGTGCAAACAATCGCAATCAAACTAATGTTCTCTTGGTCCGAACTCAAAACTCATTTTCGGCTTTCCAACCAGGGCCAAGATAGTTATAATAAAGTGATCAGCTGTCTCGACCACATGTCAAAAAATTTGCTTTAGATGCATTCCTCTCGCCCTTATGGACGGCTGATCTAAATGGTATGCAGATACTCCATTTCACAACTACTCAGCCAATAAAGGCTACCCCAGTGGCTTTTGCCTCATCTTCCCATGGTGGATAAACTCAACACGCGATGGGGAATTCAGTCCACTTTGTCCTTCTAGAGTAGGTGATTTGACACTGTTTGGTCTATTTGTGTGGAGCCCAAGATTGCCCACTTCCTCTGGTGTATTTTGCACCAAGGTCTCCCTATCGAGGCTCACCTTGTTCAAATTGGGGTCTTGACTCCCAAATACCCATCTTGCGGCCATTTGGAAACTATTCAAAGTGCATCTTTTTTATTTTTTCCGGTAAGCTCAGACTTTTAGCCTCGGAACTGATTCATTCATTTTTCTTTCCGCTTAAGATCACATTTCGCTTTTACCTATAGCAAAGATATCCTTTTGGGAGATAATCCCAAGCTTCTGCCAATGTTCATTTAGATTTGGCATGTTTTCAGAGGGGAATTTTTTTTTGGCTACAGCCTGCAAGAAAGAAATTTTTTCTTTTCGTTAATTTCCTGGCAGTCTTGATCCACATTTTTTTGTTTATAACAAATCTATGGTGATATCAAATGTGTCAAACAGATTAAAGTTTACGCGAATAAAGTTGTTGGTAGCGTCTGAAGCAACTCACCTCCTGAACTTTTGTCGCAAGTCACTATCCAAAGCCCCGCAATGTTGCCTAGTGTCCCAAATATTTCCTAACTAGGCCCTCTCATTTCCTTGGCCGTGGTGGTCGCTTTAGCTGTAATAATGACGGTTTTCAAACCGGCCTCGGCCTCCTTCGAGCCCTCTCACCAAATCCTCCAACTCCGACGACGGCTTTGGGGTCGCTGTTAGCCTTCACCAACATTGGAGTCCTTCACCAACTTGCCAACAAAGCAGGTAGGTCACTGCTAAAACCAGAGCCAACACGGTGGGGCCTCTGCAGCCTCCACACAATCACACTGCTGATGGGAAATTATAACCGCCTTTCCGATATTTTCCATATCTTAGCCTCGCCATCCCCACTCGTGGAGAGGCATCAGAAGAAGAAAATCATGGGTCATATCTGATGATTCACTTCAAAGACCTACTTGGGTTCGAGTCAAATAATCATGATCCGCTTGATAGGGAATGTTAGTATATGTTGCTGATTTGGTGCAATATTGTATACCATGAGTATGTGCGTATCAAAACCTACTTTTTGTGTTCTCCTAGATTCGGCCTAGTGAGCTTTCGCTCTTTAGGCTCCGACCTCAACTTGTTTGTGGTTTTGGGGCGTGCTCTCATACCGCCCGCTTTTTTGTTGAAAGTTATCTTATATCTTATTGAATTAATATAATATAAGATCTTTTTCATTATATTAAAAAAATTCCCACATATATGTTTGCATCATTCAAATCACCCAATGTAGACTTAAATGGGGCAACTGTGGTTCCATCCCACAAGACTGTCATTTTCATTCACCCGTGACTTTGTATTGTAAAATTTTTAGCCATGGTCATTTATGAACATAAGCACTTAGTAGGAGAGACACCAATAACTATAAAGCAGTGGTATCATGCAATTGTTTTTATAGTTAATTAATACACAGACACGCTAAGTTATTGTCATAAAAGTACTTTTTTAGTCATTTTTCCCATGACAACACCCAATCCCATCATGCCATGTAAGATTTCTGTCATTTAAATTTTGTTAAATATTCAACCATTATCACCAAATGATCAAGTATGGGTCCCAATCAAAATGCTTTTGTAACTCAAATTTACACTTTTAAATAAATTCAAAATATCTCTTTCCTCACATCAATTTCGCAACACTCAAAAAAAAAAAAAAAAAAAAACCTATAATTTTGTTGAAAAAACTGAGGATCTCATATTGATTTAAATTTCAGATATTCTGTGAACTCCTAACGTTAATTCTTTGCAATTTAAAAGTGCACATAAATTTTTTCACTTAAAGGCCTCTCCCCAACACACCGCACTTCTCAGGAACATCAACCCCCATGGAGCTCAATGTTAACTCCCGGTTTGGTTTTCAATCGGCAAATCTATTCATAAATCCAAGGAATTGGGTTCGAGGTAAAAATTTTTCCAACTGAATTCTTTCAATTTTTTTCGAGTGTGTGTTCGGATTATTTATTAAAGTTTTGATGCAATTCATACGGAAATAATTTTAAATACATCTAATTTAATTAGCAAATGATGTTTAAATTTTTAATCTGAATTATTGCAGTGATATATGTTGCATACAAATTTTAATCTGGCTCGAGTATTGTTTGTTTTCCGCAGTTATGGTAGATTTTCAAAAATATTTTAATATTTTCAAAATTGTTATTGAATTTGTGTTTTTCCGTTGAAATCGTGCGATTTAAAGACTTTAATATAGAAAACATATTTTGATATGTTATTTATTTGTTTTGCAGTTTTTCTTTCAACGCAGTCACTGTAGAGCTTTTTTTGTTTTATTTTTTGCATCGAAGTACTGCGATTTAAAGTAGTTTCAAAATTTAGGGATTTGTATTGAATTAGTTGTACAGCATGGGGCATAGCTGTTTTAACATACGTAACCAATAGTTAGCAGTCACAGGGTGCAGGGATAAAAATGTAAAAATCTGAAATTGCAGATGATAATTGGGAAAGTTTTGGTTCCGAAAAGTTAATTTCAATATAAGACAAAAAATGATTATGTAGCATAAAAACATTGCTGCAGAGTGAGTTTTCCGATCGGATATATTGATTCGGTCTAAACTAATGCTGGCTACGGTAAAGACAGCAATGTGGTAACTATTGAGGAGGAATTTTTGATGAAGGGCAAGCGGGACACATTGTTTGCATCAAAGAAACTGCCTTCTTCAAACAAGAAGCCACAACAGTCTAAGACAGGGCAGAAATAAAGGATGATGGAGTCAAACCCTCGATGGAATCATCGACACAGACCCAAGAGCTTTTGCAAGCACCAAATAAGCAACCCCAATAGCAAAAGATGCTGAAGCAAATCACCTTTTCCATTTGCAGAAATGGGTGGAAGGGCAGCCAGTGAATTTTCTTGATCGGTGGCACTAGCATGAAGAACTTCATTTGTGAAGCAACCGCTGTCGATCGATTCTTTCCAATCACGCGTCATCCACATCCTTACAAATTGGGATGGCCTGGCTTCCTAGAGCAACTAATGTATACACGCTAATCTCCAATGCCACTTCTCATATTCTATCTATCCTTTTAAAGAAGATTTAGTTTGTGATTTAGCACCAATTGATGTTTGTGATATACTCCTTGGGCATCCATACATGCGTAGTCACCTCCGTGTATACAACACCAATCCTCATAGTGAAGTTATATCAAGTAGGCAACAAGACATACTAGATTCCTAAAGTGATTCCATGCTCAACACATGTTGCATCAACTCCCAAGAAGATCGGGTGACCATACAACTACCATATTCAACATTCCCGAAGTTCAGATCCTAATAACGCACCCGCATCCATTAGCAAACCCAAATCAGATTCTGGAAACCATGTATATGCATATGTTCTATAGAGTCATAGAGCCAAACACCTCCCACCACAACAAATGGTTCATGAGGTATCAATGAGAAGCCATGGTTTCACCCCTGCTTCTTAGACTTAATGCAATTAGGACTATTGCTTTACAAGGAGGGGATCCAGAGGATCTTATCAATAAAATAATACTTACGGCATCACTCACCAAGCCTGCCTTCATAGCTTGTGGTTAATGAGGTTCCACTTCAATGGACTACGGTACTCCAAAACCTCATCCACAGGTTCACAGGACTCCAAAACCATCAATCCATCTCCAACAGATGTTGCACACACTCCAGCAGTGGCACAATGCATCCATCCGTCTCCAAGAGATGCCACACACATTCGTGCATTGGTGCAATGCAATTTGTACAAATTAAACATGGGACCACCCAAGCGCAAAAGCCAAACCTTCGTGCTATACATCATCAACCTTGGTATGGTCTAATACACCTCCATGCCAAACCGCAAGGACAACTCACACTATGAGGTACCGTGAGGCACCAACAACCTGCTTCCTCCATCCACATGGACGGAGAGTGCATGTTCTTCAAAGTCTTAAAGCAGGGGTCAAGGGTGGTAAAGACTCGTCGCCCACGCAGAAATGTGACGTACAAGTATTTATAATCATGATGCACGCCATTCATCGGCTCGGGCTACACGGCTTCATGCCATGTGGCACTCTTAGCTTTCTTATGCTAGAGCATTTTCGTGATACCGCGCACCTTTCAAAGGTAGCTGACATGATGGTTAGAAGATGAAGAGTCACGATGGAGGCCTCATAGTGGTTCAACTTCTATAAGGGTTCCTTCTACTGGTGGCATTATAATATATTTCAGATACACGCATCTCGTAGCTTTGGGTATCAATCAATCAGATTGTATGATGTAGATAACCATACATCATTCTTAAGGATATACCTGCTATTGTCGTGGAAAATGTGCAACAAGAAAATTGACAATTTCCGAGCACAAAACTATACCTTTGATGTCGAAATTTTCATGTTTTATCATTCCCAGTGAACTTAAGCCAAACTGCTAGCTTGCTCACCTCATTTGATGTCAAATTGGTCCCCGGGGTGATTTAGGAAATTCTATTCATTCCCCCCAGTGATTTTAGGAGTTTTAAAAGATGTTATTTTCTCGGCAAAGATTGGGAAAGGCTATCGCCGGCCTTCCAGTGATCGGATTCAACTCCCCGGAGAGGAACATAAGGGCCAAATTAAACATGGACATGAATCAATACATTAGTGAACATCATGGAAATTAGTTGAAGGTTTAGAGAAGTTTTTCAAGACTTGAGCAACCGAGGGAAATGTGGTTCCTAAGCCTGTGACAAGACATTGTGCCTAAAACAGCTACTGGGCTTTAGAAGAAGATTCCGGAGGCTCCTGATGGAGTCGAAGTAAAACAAAACATCTTCTAAAGAGGATTCCAAGACCTGCATGATGGTGAAATAATATTTTCACAACACCTGGGCGCATATGATCGAAGGCGCTTTCCTGTGCACAAGTGGGAGTCCTGATCAAAATCAGATTTTTTAGGATCATATGGCTGGAATTAAGACACGAGACCCACATAATTGGATTCAAAATGCCATTTCCAAATGTAGATCATATAAAAATTTCACCAAGAAATTCCACCGGAGCTCAAGTTATCTTCATTCCAAGCTTACCTCTCAAAGGCAAGCTCAGACTGAGTCATTTTTCTTCGAGAGGACATGTGTCAACACCAGAGCTCGCAAGGGATTTCATGCCCCGACGCCCCGAGGCTGTGTACATCACTGGAAAATGCGCCCAACCTCATGTGACCTCCTCGACCTCATATGACCTCCGTGACTTGACAGCCTCTAGTGCTTATTTGGAGCACGATTCCGCTGCCGATCGGGCGCCACATGTCACCCAGACCACCGTGAATTTGATGTCCCTTATGCACCCGAGGTGGGGGCATCGACTAAAATGTGCCTACTTTGCTACTGGGAGTCTTCCTGACACCCACGTTATCGGCAGCTTCAGCCTCAGTGCATTTTTGAGATCCATTCTCGTCGTTGCTGATCATGGCGACACGTGTCACCAAGACCACCGGTGGAAACTCGATGTCCCCATGCACTGTGGGGGACATCAAACATGGAAAATGCGCCAAATTCTGCGAGTCATTCGACATCCACGTGATCGAAGTTTCAACCCCTAGGTGCATTTTTCAAGCAAATCTCCGTCGCCGCATTCGTATCGAGGACACACGGTGCATCGCTCGACCACCGTGGAAATTGATGTCCTCACGGCCCCGAGGTCAGTGGACATAAAAGTGCGCCCAGCCCATCCATGTGCATGTTTTGAAAGTTTAAATCTAAGACTTAGCCATTTTCTGCCTCTCATTTCTCCTTCAAAATTCCTTACCTCGCTATGTCTCCGTATGCGTGATCGGGCCTGTGACACCCTACCCACTATCATGGCCTTCAACTGGGGCTCGCCATGATCACAAACTCTTCAAACCACGAATGGACAACAATATTCCTCGTAGTCTCATAGAAAAATGGAGTGAAATGACAAAGAATGAAGAGAAAATGGAGATTTTTTTGCCGATAACCGCTGAAGTCACCCGATCAAAAAATCCTCACATCTCGCAAGATACAAGTCGGATCGAGATGCCGCTTTTGCAGTAATTCCTCATTTTTCAAGGCGCGATCAAGATCCAACAAACAAGAGGTCAAATGGTGTCCAAAATCATTTGCTCCAACAAAACCCTAACTTCGCACCGGCTCACATTCGCCGAATTTCCCATCATTTCGCAATGGAAACGAGCTAAAAACTCGTACATGAGTTCCAAATAAAAACTATCGCAATGGAGTTGTTTTCTATCAAAACGGAGACAAAACCGACTCGCAAATTTTGAGCTCCATTAATGGCCGCTACGACAGCTCAAATTGCCCAAGTCACTACCAGCTCAAAATTTCAAAATTAATTTCCTGCATTCTAGTGGGGCAAAACTATGTGAAATTCGGAGGGTGTGATCGTAATGACAAAGTTAAGAGTCCAAAAAGCATGTTCCATCGCAAATCGAAAGCACGGAAACACACTTTCCAAAAAATAGTAAGTTTTTCTATACATGCTATCTTCGCAAGTCTTCATCAAAAGTGGCTTGAAAGAGCAAAGGTAACTCAAGATCTCCAAAGGCTAGAATGATTATCCGGAGCAGTAAAATAAAGGAAATGACCATTTACTAAAAATAGTAAGTCACACCTGTATGCGCTGGGCACAATGGGACATTCAAAACTTCAAGCCAGATTCGGAGTTCCATCAACGAGACCAACGCACTCTCACTGGGAGACATCCTCTTCTTCT